>JASDQU010755078.1:0-36767 GCA_032191745.1 Picea mariana | reverse complement strand
CAGAATAAGAAATAGGCCCCAAACAGGGGCCCAAATTAGTATAATACAAATCTGGGTCAGTTCATTTGCACAGTGAGGCAATTCTCCTTCTGCAGTGCGCACTAGGCAGTGGCAGCTGCAGTTTCGCTATTTCTGGTTTCCGGTTCTCTTGAAGAGTGCGCCCCACTTGGAGAAGGATATTTTTGGTGGCTCTTGGTGGTTTCTCTTGTGCGCTACCTCTGGAGGAGTTGCGCTAAGGTTGTGTGGTGCTTGTTAGTTTTTTTAGGGAAAAATAGAAAACAGTGATAACTTTTAACTAATTTGTTTACTAATATAAATGTAGATCAACATTTTAAAACAATAACTTAAGCAAATTAAATATAGACAATGAGATCTGAACATGTAGAAGTAATTCTGAACATAAACAAAATTTATGAATGTAGATTAAGTGCAGAAAAATAAAACTTACCTTTAGCCAAGAGATGTACCTGACATATGGATGTTATCCTCTTTTATATGCTTAGAAATTAGTTTAATAATCATGGATCAAAACTCAAGAGTTTTGATCTCTACCATGATGTTAGATAGACTGTTTTTCCAAGTAGAGGACCACAAACAGAGCTGAAGCAAACACCCACAACAAATTGTCCAAAACTGGACTGTAATACAAGCCCTTCAAACCAAGAAGGTACCAGCCAATAGGACAGCAAGAGAGAAACCCTTCAAGCAGCAAAAACACCAGAAAAAGGAACAGCAAGAGGGAAAAGCACCCACAGATAGGGACAGTAAGGAGAAGGAGGTCACTGTACCCTTAAAAACATACAGTAGCAACAAAAGAAGAGGTCGTGGCACACACAGAGGTACTAGGAGGGTCCGTGACTCATACAACCAGCTAAGGAGAGGTCTGTGGCAGTCACAGGAAGGTTTGTGGCTCTTGAAAGAAGACCCACAACAGCCAAGCAAGAAGTCCACAGAATACACATACAGCCAAGGAGAGAGGATTGTAGTATCTCAATAAAACTGAACTGAATCTCCCAGCCAAACAATATCTCAAATCTGAAATAGAAAATTCACTTAGAGAAGCCGTACCATAAACAATCTGAGGTAGCTGCAGCAAGTTCAGACTAGGAAGAGTGAGGAGAGTGAGTGTAAGTGAATGGGAGAGGGGTAGGCTTTTATTTATAGCTTAGGTGGTTAGGTTAGGGTTTTCTAATTTAACCCTATCTTTAGGATTAAGTCAAACAGCGCTGAAGCAAACACCCACAACAAACTGTCCAAAACTGGACTGTAATACAAGCCCTTCAAACCAAGAAGGTACCAGCCAATATGACAGCAAGAGAGAAACCCTTCAAGCAACAAAAACACCAGCAAAAGAAACAGCAAGAGGGAAAAGCACCCACAGGTAGGGATAGTAAGGAGAAGGAGGTCACGGTACCCTTAACAACATACAGTAGCAGCAAAAGAAGAGGCCGCGGCACACACAGAGATACTAGGAGGGTCCGCGACTCACACAACCAGCTGAGGAGAGGTCTGTGGCAGTCACAGGAAGGTCTATGGCTCTTGAAAGACGACCCACAACAGCCAAGCAAGAAGTCCACAGCATACACATACAGCCAAGGAGAGAGGATTGTAGTATCTCCTCAATAAAACTGAACTGAAGCTCCCAGCCAAACAATACCTCAAATCTGAAATAGAAAATTCACTTAGAGAAGCCGTACCAGAAACAATCTGAGGTAGCCGCGGCAAGTTCAGACTAGGAAGAGTGAGGAGAGTGAGTGTAAGTGAATGGGAGAGGGGTAGGCTTTTATTTATAGCTTAGGTGGTTAGGTTAGGGTTTTCTAATTTAACCCTATCTTTAGGATTAAGTCAAACCCTAATAAAAACAAAATAAATAAATAAAAGATAATTAATAATTAATTAATATTTTAATTAATAAAAATATTAATTAAAAGTCAATTAAGTCAAAGTGACTAAAGAAGACAAACACCACATTAAACAAGAAGGGGAACGAGGTTCAAGCAAGATGAAGCTACATGACAAAGTCAAAGGGGTCTTCATCAATGGCAAACTGTCCACCTAAGTCTCATGATGGCTTATAAACTTTTATCATCACTACATAAGAGGAAACACCAATAATGTGGTCATGTCCATCTTCATAGCTACTCCTAGGTCTCATGGACCATCCCGAGAGAGAGGAAGAAGATCACACATCATCACATCTTGGTACTCAACCAAGATCCACCTCATCCCAGACCAGGTTACCCCAGAACACATCTGGGGGCCCTAGAAAACATCTAGAGTCTTATCCACCAAGGTACAAGACCAAGGATCAACCCAAGCATTAAGCAAGGATTCCCTAGAACACATCCAGGAGCCCTATAACACATCTACGGACTTATATCATCAACCACCAAGGAACACATCCAAGGATCAATCCAAGCACCGAGCAAGGATTCCTTGGAACACATCCAGGGGCCCTAGAACATATCTAGGGACTTATATCATCAACCACTAAGGATCACATCCAAGGATCAATCCAAGAACCGAGCAAGGATTCCCTGGAACACATCAGGGGCCCTAGAACATATCTAAAGACTTATATCATCAACCACCAAGGAAAACATTCAAGGATCAATCCAAGCACTGAGCAAGGATTCCCTGGAACACATCCAGGGGCCCTAGAACACATCTAGGGACTTACTGCTTGACCAAGAACCCCAACAATATATTGGGGGGCCTCACTAGGGTCTTTTGCCATGGCTCTAACTGCTTGGTCCCAAACCAAGAAACCCCAGGAGTGCATTGGGGGGCCTAGATCTCAGCTAGGTCTTAGCTATCCTCCGAAGAATGATTCTTGCAGCTACACTAATTTCAACAGTGCTACCCAGTTGCTTCGTGCCAGTTGTCGTAGCAGTTACAATTGCAGTTGCAATTACAAGTTACCAGTGGCGCCGGCTCTGTGGTGTCAATTCTAGTTATTCGCCTATCTTGGTGCCAACTCTATGGTGTGCTATCTTGGTACCAATTATGTGTTGTTGCTCAGTTGACAACCCTCGCTGGGGTTTAACAAGAAGAAGAGATAAGTATTTGGTTCTTCATTATTGGTTTGCTCTTATGATTAGAACATGTTCATGGTTGTATTGGAATATTCTCTCTAAGAAAAGTTGGTTGGGTTTTTCCCCGAGATTGGGGTTTTCCCAGGATAAATCTTCGTGTCTTCTTGTGCTTGTTTATCTATTGCTTATATATTTCAGTATATGATTATTGAATGTTAAAAGAAGATAAAAAATGTTATGGAAAATCTAATATTAACTAAACTAATGAAAATCTAACAAGAATCGCCTCAATCGAAGTTTGTATGCGAAAGTTATGCCTCTCGCAAGTTGACCTACCATGTTTACCACCATGGTACGAATATGCCACGTCAACCCCCATTACTCAAATGTGTGAGGCTAGCCACATGTGGATTTTCAAGAAGATTCCAGAAGATCCAAACCTAATCACTAATTGAGGGTTAAGGAAGTCAAAGCCCTAACCCTATACGGCTATCGGGCTATGTTATATATCGGGCCTCTAGGAGGAGAAAGGGGTTCCATTCTTTTGTATTGTACTTGTTCCATAGTTGAGCAGAGCATCCAAGGAGCGGTATTTTGAGAGCACATCAGAGGAGGTAGGAGATTTTGTAGCAGTTGTTCATGCCACAATGTCAAAGGCAACTTCATAGTGAGTGTGTCTTTCTTTGTACTTGCTTTCCATAACTGAAGAAAAGAGAGCAGAGGATAGGCCTCACCTTCTAGCTAGGTTTTCTCCCATATTGGGTTTCCAAGGATACATCGTGTTCAATTGTGTGGATGGTGTGTATATTTTTGCCTGTTCTTTCATTTTCGTATTCAGTTAATTTCCAAAATTCAAGAAAATCTAGTGATTAACTAATCTAGGATCTAAAGAAGTAAACTACAAAAAAATCTAGGATTTCATATTAGTTTAAGATCTATTGTGACGAACTATTCCAATGGGATATCCACGGAAATTTACAAATCATATTGGTATCATAGCAGTTTTCTTTGGGATATCTGTGGAAAGTTGCAGGATCTAGGAATTGGCAAACCCTAGCAATGGCGGATGAGTCTGTTCACAACAACCCTCAAGATCCAACAGAAGAGAGAATTGTGATGCTAGAAGAGTAAGTCGTCGACATCTCTCGCAATATGTCCCTCCTCATGGCGACTCTAGTAAGCAAGCTCGAATCGTTCGAGGAGATTAGGGGCTCTAACTCAGAGATCAGATCAGGGGGGGAAATCGGGAGATAATGAAGACCCAGAAAAGGAGTCATGGAAAGAGCTCGAGAAAGAGCAGCCAAGTTCTAATGCCATTACCACTTCACCGTCTTTATTTAAAATGGAAGCGAAAGTGGATATCAAGCCATACCAAGGTGAGATCGATGCATTAAAGTTGAATCATTGGTTGTAGTAATTAGAGGTCTATTTCAGTGTTCACAATATAGACGAGGAGCAAAAGATTTCATTTCCCCGGTTGAAATTAGAGGGCCATGCATTAACCTGGTGGAAAAGCCACATGGAGACACTTAGGCTAGAGGGCAATCCGCCGGTAACTAAGTGGGAGGATTTCAAAACCCTCATTAAGTCTCAGTTCTATCCTATTGGGTATGTAGAGGACCAATGGATCCCTTGGCATTAGTTTAGGCAAAGGTAGGGGCAAAGTGTACAGGAGTACACCACCGAGTTCAGAAAGATGGCCATCATGTTGGGTATCTCTCCCAAGAACCCAGATGTACTCCTCAAGTATCTGGAGGGTCTACATAGTCATCTACTAAAGTAAGTGATGCTTTTCAAGCCAAGGATGAAGATTTTATGAGGTCCTAACAGGTTGCCAACTAGGTCTGTCTTTGACCTCTAGTTGGCTCTAAGTTTTTGTTGTCACAAAAGTATTTGTTGTTGTTTAATAACAACAAACTGTTCAGAAACTTTACTCCTATTATGTTATGGTTACATAGCCTTTTAAGGTGCTCTAGCATGTAGTTTTAGTGACCAATATGTTAGAACATGCATACCATAAATATGTAACACACCTCTTAGATCTTTACAACTGAAATCATGTTGTTCTAAACTCTAGCATACATGAAAATGAACACAGGTATTTTTGGTCAACATGACCCTGGATAACCCCCGTGCCCCCCCCCCCGGGGGAAAACCAGTTTGGAATATAAGTCTATATATGTGAAGTAAAATATGTGAGATACAACAAGTACATGGAACAAAAGAACCTGATACAGTGACAGCCCCTCTCAAGTTGTTATACAGGTTCCAAAAGGCAAATGTGCCCAAGCATGGTGCGCCCTTCTCCCTTGTTGCTCAATCTCACTAAAAGCTTGCTCCCTTGTTGCTTGAAGCTCTGATGAAGAAACCCCTCCACACAAATCTGATCTTGTGTGTTGCCTCTCCAACAAAACCCTCCTAAAAGCAATCTGTCAAGTGCAAGTCCTCACTGCTAGGTGTGTGCCCTATGTTGGAATAATGCTTACAATAGATTGGTTTGGATTTGGTTTGAATCTGTTGAGAGATTCTCTCAAGAACTATCTCTATGTTTGAAGCTAGTTGGATCTAATTCCAACTATATATATATATATGTAATATTTTGTGTAATAGAGATAATAAGAATATCATTTTTGTTAGGTAATCTTGTGTTATGGCTGATTTCACAAATTATAAGATGGTATCAGAGATGGTAGCTCTGGCTTAATTCCCTCACGGGAGGGCCAGGATCATGTGAAATATGTAGGAGAATAAGTGTTGTTTTGTGTGTTTTTTGTATGTTGAATTCCGCTGCATGTTAGAGGTATATCCGCGTGAAGAGTATTTGGAGCTGGGCGCTGGAGGGCGTGCAAGAGAGAGCTGTTCGGATCTCTGTACCTGCAACGTTTTTTTTTGTTCTTTAATTCATTGGAGTCACCTACGTGGAGGAGTCACATTGACCAACAGTGTGTTGCTGGAAATCAAATTTGAATCGCTGAAACGTGCAGATAGGTGAACTTGAGAATCTGAATAACGATTGCAAGGAGACCAGCGTGGATCCCTGCCTGTGTGTTTTATTTGATATTTCTGTTATATGAATGGTGGTTGTGACAGAATTAATGGTCATTCAAAGCATTGTGCCGAAGAGTCCATGAGAAGAAAAGAGTGGCAACTAAATAGTTATATTAATTATTGTGGCATGTTCCATCCAACGGTATTCTTTATGAAGGCCGATGGTCCGATAAATAGTTAGTAATGGTTGGATAAAATACTCTCTCGTCCATATTGTGGATGTATGAGTGGTTATATATTTTTTATATTTATTTTGGTTTGTAAAAATTTACTATGATGTAGAACCAATTAATGGACTAGAGTAACATAATTTCAATTAGTGGTTCTCAACATTCTTCGGTACAGAGTGAACAAATCATTAATGGATTATGTCTACTTTTTGTCATATGCTGGTGAGACTTGTTGTACTTTGGTGCTTCAAGATCTTCAGTTACAGGTTATCTTGTGAGATTGTGAGTGTATAAAAGGTCAATTGTATGATTGACTACTGAAAATGTCCAATAATCAGATCATTGTCCTATATAACTGTTGAAATTTACTCTTCGGGGGAATTCAACAGATGGTAGTGTATCCATAGGATAATTCAGTATCAAGATTGTCCTTCGGGAGGTCAAGAAGCGTCAATTCTACAAATTCGTCAATGATGGTCAGAAGCGGTGTTATCTTAAATGAGTTGAAAGGGAAGCTCGAAGTTGTGGAGAAGAAAGAGCGTATACCGGAAGATTTCAGAGTGGATAGGAGTGCTAATGAAGACCAGTTAAACAAAGAAAGAAAATGATTAATATTGTAATTTGTTATTGAGTATTGTAAGTTTTTATAATGTATGCATTATGGGAGGGTGTTGGAATAATGCTTACAATAGATTGGTTTGGATTTGGTTTGAATCTGTTGAAGATTTGTAGGAGGTTGTTGAGAGATTCTCTCAACAACTATCTCTATGTTTGAAGATAGTTGGATCTGATTCCAACTATATATATATATATATATATGTAATATTTTGTGTAATAGAGATAATAAGAATATCATTTTTGTTAGGTAATCTTGTGTTATGGTTGATCTCACAAATTATAAGACCCTCCTCCTATAGTGCGCCCTCCTCCAAGCATGCATCCACACAATAAAACAATGGAAGCCAAAGCCTCCTAGAGCCCTCCATGGAAGGAGGCGCCCTTGAAACCCTCATCCTCTGCTTCCATCCTCATCTACATAGCTCAACTCTTCCTCTCCAAGTGAACAAAGATGTGAATCAGCCTCCTTTTGCCCTATGCGCCCTTCTTATAGAATTCATAAAGAAACCTAGAAATGGATGGATGAGATCATCCCATCCCATTTCTAATCAAAGGTTGAGATCATCGAAAAGGAATCTCAACTCAAAACCCACTTTGTGCTTAGTTTCCTTAGTTCTCTTTATGTCCCTCAATTCACCCACAAAGTGAATTAATAGTCACTTTTCACTTAAGTGGCAAATTTCACCCTTTTGACTTAGGAAAATGTCAAAGTGAAATTAGACATAAAGTGTAAGGCACAAAGGGTCAAATATTTCCCTCTTGTGGTTAGAGACCCACAACCACAAGGGGACCACTTCCCTCGGTACACCAGAACTCAACACTCCCTCTTACCGAGGAAAGTGTTTCTCACCAAGCCCATCTTGTCTCTGAAGTAGACATGTTTTCCCCTTGGCAGGGCCTTGGTGAGAATATCTGCAATCTGTTTGTCAATCGGTATATATTGCAACTGTACTGCCCCTCTCTGAACCAAATCTCTAATGAAGTGGTATTTGATCTCAATATGCTTCCACCGGTCATGGAAAATTGGATTCTCAGAGAGTTTGATACAACTCTGATTATCGCAATGAATGACAATCGGAGGCAACTCCTGACCAAATAATCCTACTAGTATCTTACGAAGCCAGATGGCCTCGCAACTGGCCTAACTAGCCGCCATATACTCTGCCTTGGCGGAACTCAAAGCAACTGACTTTTGTTTCCGGTTGTACCAGGAAACAAGTCCTGACCCCAACCAAAAATAGCACCCTGACTCAATAGTTTCCTATCAATAGCACATCCTACCCAATCTGAGTCTATGTAGCCAACCAAACTGACTCCATCGCCTCTGATATAGTCCAGGCCATAATCGATTGACCCTGCAATGTACCTCAACACATGTTTTGCCCCAATCCAGTGAACCTCCTCGGCTCTACCATATGTTGGCTGAGAGTGTTCACGCCAAAACAAATATTTGGTCGAGTGTTGACCAGATACATCAATGAACCGATCAATTGTCTATAAATTGTAGCATCCACCAACTGGGAATCTAAAGCGCTAAGCTTCTTCTAGTTGGTGACCATGGGAGTAGACATATGTCTGCAGTCCTCCATCTAAAACCTGCTCAAAATATATGCAGTATACTTCCCCTGTCCAAGGAAGATGTGACCCTCCTCCTGCCATACCTCCATACCTAGAAAATAGTGCATCAAACCAATGTCACTCATCTCAAACTCTGATGCAAGTCCCAGCTTGCACTCAACTATGAGATCCTCTACACCTATGATGAACAAGTCATCCACATACAAAATGAGAATGAGCATGTCCTCACCTCTAATGATGTAATAGAGGTTAGGATCAGCATCACCCTTCTCAAAACCCATATGAAGCAAGTATGTATCAATGCGTGAATACCAAGCTCTAGGAGCTTGCCTCAAACCATATAGTGCCTTTCTCAAAAGGCACACGTGAGACTCCCTCTCATTCACCTCGAACCCCTGTGGTTGCTCAATGTACACCTCCTCCTCTATAAAGCCATTGAGAAATGCGGTCTTTACATCCATCTGATGTATCCTCCAACTCATCTATGTCGCTATGGCAATAATACTCTTGATCGAGGTGTATCTCGCAACTGGTGCGAAAGTCTCATCATAATCGACTCCCTCTACCTGAGAGAATCCTCATGCCACAAATCGGGCCTTGTGTTTCTCTATGATGCCTTCTGCAGCATACTTGGTTTTGTACAACCACCTGGAAGTCACAACTGACTTCTCCATTGGCCTCGGAACCACCTCCCAAACACCAGCACACATAATGGAGTCATACTCCTCTAGCATAGCCTCTCGAGTCTCGCCAAACCTGTTGGTCAACTGCCTACGCAAATTTCTGTTACTTTGTATCTGAGATACTCGTCACCATAGCCAAATAAGACCCAAGCCTCTCTAGTGCTTTACTCTCTTTGAACCGTCTCTTGGGCTCTCCTACGTTCTCCTTGGCTTCCTTCAGGGTCTCCTGAAACTATCTCGGTTTCCTCTTCCCTAAAGTAATCAAAGGAGAAGTAAGATCTCCCTACCCAAGAGTATCTGCCTCGGGCCTAAACTGAACACTATGAGATCTTGAAGCCTCTCCACCCTCTACATGAACTCCCTGTGACTGTGAACCTGAAGTTGTGCAAGGTGACCCTGTCACCCCTGAAACTGGTGTACTAGAAACCTAAGGCTGTGCTCCCTCTGAGACAACAATATGTGCCTCTGCATCATCCTCAACAATGACTCTCGACTCGAGAGATCTCTGAAAAGCCCTACCCTCCTCAAATATAACATCTCTGCTCACCACCACTCTTCGGAGTGATGGAATGTAAATCCAGTAGGCTTTGGAGACCTTTGAGTATCCAACTAGAATCCCCTGTTGGGTTGTGGGGTTTAGCTTTGTCCTCTTCTTTGAGGGGACATGAGAATAAGTCAAGCAACCAAAAATCTTGATGTGCTCGACATCGGGCCTCCTACCAGTGAAGGCCTCCTCTGGAGTAATCTTCCCCAAAATCCTGTGGAGGCTCCTGTTCTGCAGGTAAACTGCAGCAACACTCGCCTTTGCCTATAGGTATAAAGGCAAACTCTGATCATGCAGCATAGATCTCCCTGCACCTGTAATCGCCCTGTTCTTCCTCTCGACAACCTCGTTCTGCTAGTGGTTGTAAGGCACGGGCATCTATCTTCTGATCCCTGCACAGGCACAGAAGTCCACAAACTCACTAGAGGAATACTCACCTCCGTTATCTAACGCAAGACCTTGATCATCTTTCCTATTTGGTTCTCCACAAGAGCTTTGAACTCTTGGAACCTCTTGAAGACTTGACTCTTGGTCTTCAGAAAATAGATCTAAGTCTTCCTGGAATGGTCATCAATGAATGTGAGATAGTACTCCCAACCACCCAAGGACGCCCAAGACATAGGCTCACACACATCTGTGTGTACTAAATCCAGTACCCCAGCTGACCTGTTGTCACTGTTGGAAAAAGAAGCCTTGGTAAACTTACCAAGCACACACCCTTTGCACACATCCTAATGCTCTGAATTGAACTGTGGCACACCTGTCACAACCTCTCTCAGTCCTCCAAGAGCCCCATGATGAAGGTGAGCCATCCTTCGATGCCATAACTCACATAACTGACTGTTGTTGTCGCTACTCGCTGCCAAAGCATGAAGTGGCTGAAAAAACAATATGAAGAGTTTCCCATCCCTCACTCCAATCACCTGCCCTGAGGTGAGACAGGACCCCTTAGGGTGTATAAGGACCTCTATCCCTCTGAAGGACACCTCAAGACCCCTATCCTATAGGGTGGAAACTGAAATCAGATTCTTCTTCAACCCAGGGACATAGATAACATCCCTGAATGAAATAGGTGGCATGCCATCTCTCTAAAGGGTAACCATGCCAATCCCAGGAACTCTGACTAAGGTGTCATCACCAAGAGAAACCTGCATCCTAACCTTTGTATCTCTGAGATCAATAAAATGCTCTCGCACACCAGTCATGTGGCTCGAAGCCTCGTTGTCTATTACTGGGTGTCGTCTCAACTAAAGTGTTGCAAATGAGACAGGCACACTCGCTCTCAAACTGTGTCTGAAACTCTGCCTCATTTGTTGTAGCTGTCGTACCACCCTACTTCTTCATGTTAGGACACTGTCCAACATAGTGCCCCATCCTCTTACAAGCAAAGCAATTCACTTTGCTCATATCTCTCTTCTGCCCACCACTGCTCTCTCCCTGTGGCTTGGCCCCAAACTTGGGACCTGGTCGAGAACCCTTGCCGACCTTCTTCTTGCACTTTGTCTAAAAAGAAAGATCCTCATCACCCTGAGGTGTCCGTTGTTGTCCAGAAGTCTCTGAGGAGAGTCGCGTCTCCTCCTGGACGAAATCATCCCAAAGTATCTCCCAAGTAGGCATAAGCTCTCAGGCAACAATGCCTCGAACAAATGGACCCCATGGTTTGGTAAAGGTGTCCTCACCATAAAGCTTGGGTCCACTATCTCTCCGACGACTGCAAGCTCATCTCTGATCTAAGTGAATCTGCCAAGGTAGGAAGTAACCAACTCGGACTTGAGCATCTAAATGCTCCTGAGTCTCTCAAACAGAACCATCTTTCGGTTTTGGTTAAAGCTCTAGTAAAGATTGCACCAAGATGCCCACATCTCAAATGCAAAGTCTTTACCAATCAAGTGGGGTACGATGTGATCCCTCACTAAATCACATATAGTTTTCTTTGCCTTGTTGTTCCTCTTCCTGAACTCTACCACCAAGATGGGAGCAGTGGCAGGAGGAGCAACAATAGGAGCCTAAACTATATCCCATAGTTCTAGGTCCTCTAGGACAAAGATAAGCCCGGTCTTCCAAGGGGNGTCTTTACCAATCAAGTGGGGTACGATGTGATCCCTCACTAAATCACATACAGTTTTCTTTGCCTTGTTGTTCCTCTTCCTGAACTCTACCACCAAGATGGGAGCAAGGGCAGGAGGAGCAACAATAGGAGCCTAAACTATATCCCATAGTTCTAGGTCCTCTAGGACAAAGATAAGCCCGGTCTTCCAAGGGGACGAGTTGCTAGCTCTGGCTAGCCTATCCTCTGCACGCATCTATGATACTGACATGACTACCCACTGTACTCGCTCTAATGCTCCAACTGCAAAAGAACACTGCCTCACTCCTATCAACACAGGTGTGAAGAGAGGCAGTAGAACTACAACCTCACTCCGAGCAATATAGGTGTGAAAAGAGGTTGTGAAAAATCAGCCTCACTCCTAGGTGTGAAAAGAGGCCGAGTAAATGTCCACAAACTGTCCTACAACTGTCCACAAAAATTCTGCCAACAAACTGCTACAAATTAGTGTCAAGTAGTTGTCCATAAATCTGCCCACAAGCTGCCAAGAACTGTCCACTTTCTGTTGTCCAAAATCTGCAAGATTTAGCCACCAAGTAGCTATGATACCATGAAGATTTTCTAAGGTCCTAACAGGCTGCCAACTAGGTTTGTCTTTGACCTCAAGTTGGCTCTAAATTTCTGCTGTCACAAAAGTATTTGTTGTTGTTTTATAACAGCAAACTGTTCAGAAACTTTATTGCTGTTGTGTTACGGTTACATAGCCTTTTAAGGTGCTCTAGCATGTAGTTTTAGTGACCAATAGGTTAGCACATGCATACCATAAATATGTAACACACCTCTTAGATCTTTACAACTGAAATCATGTTGTTCTAAACTCTAGCATACATGAAAATGAACACAGGTATTTTTGATCAACATGAACTTGGATAAAACCCCCCCCGCGGAAAACCAGTTTGGAATATAAGTCTATATATGTGAAGTAAAATATGTGAGATACAACAAGTACATGGAACAAAAGAACCTGATACAGTGGCAGCCCCTCTCAAGCTGCTATACAGGTTCCAGAAGGCAGATGCGCCCTTCTCCCTTGTTGTTCAATCTCACGGAAAGCTTGCTCCCTTGTTGCTTGAAGCTCTGATGAAGAAACCCCTCCACACAAATCTGACCTTGTGTGTTGCCTCTCCAACAAAACCCTCCTCAAAGCAATATGTCAAGTGCAAGTCCTCCCTGCTTGGTGTGCGCCCTCCTCCAAGCATGCATCCACACAATAAAACAATGGAAGCCAAAGCCTCCTAGAGCTCTCCATGGAAGGAGGCGCCCTTGAAGCCCTCATCCTCTGCTTCCATCCTCATCTCCATAGCTCAACTCTTCCTCTCCAAGTGAACAAAGATGTGAATCAGCCTCCTTTTGCCCTATGTGCCCTTCTTATAGAATTCATAAGGAAACCTAGAAATGGATGGATGAGATCATCCCATCCCATTTCTAATCAAAGGTTGAGATCATCCAAAAGGAATCTCAACTCAAAAACCACTTTGGGCTTAGTTTCCTTAGTTCTCTTTATGTCCCTCAATTCACCCACGAAGTGAATTAATAGTCACTTTTCACTTAAGTGACAAATTTCACCCTTTTGACTTAGGAAAATGTCAAAGTGAAATTAGACATAAAGAGTAAGGCACAAAGGGTCAAATATTTCCCTCTTGTGGTTAGAGACCCACAACCACAAGAAGACCACTTCCCTCGATACACCAGAACTCAACAAAGGATAGTAGATGAGGCATGTGTACAGGCACAGTGTTTGAAAAACATAGGCCGCAAGAAAGGGCAACCAGACATAAAGTGTAAGGCACAAAGGGTCAAATATTTCCCTCTTGTGGTTAGAGACCCACAACCACAAGGAGACCACTTCCCTCGGTACACCAGAACTCAACAAAGGATAGTAGATGAGGCATGTGTATAGGCACAGTATCTGGAAAACATAGGCCGCAAGAAAGGGCAGCCAAGTATTCCAAGCAGAAAGAGCACTAGGAAGCTTCCAAGGAGAGGAAGAAGAAGTGGAAGGGGGAGAAGGATAAGAAGGCGACAGCCACTGCACATCAATGTAAGGATACCAACAACAATTATAACCATTGCAATATCGATGGTCACACTGAGGAAAAGTGTTGGAAACTGCATCCAAAGTTGAACTCAAAGAACCACAAGAAGGATGCAAAGAAAAAGAATCTTCTAGCCACGGATTCGAGCAATCAGGTCGAAAGCAGCTCCGATGTGGATGAGAAGATTGTCTGCACATCAGTGCAAAAGGAGGTGAATCTAAGTAGCCTTCATCACCAAGAAGAGAAGGAGATGACCAAACTCTTCCACATCAAGATCCGGGTCAAGAAGACCAAGATAGATGCTCTATTCGACTCTAGTTCACAGGTTAATCTCATCACAGTGGATCTGGTCAACAAGCTTGGATTAGAGCTTCGCGATCATCCGCCCCTATCCATTAGGTTGGGTAAACAAGGATGCAGAGATCAAGGTAACGAAACAGTGTAAGATTAAATTTGTTGTAAGTGYAGACTTTATTGATGAGGTGGTGTTGGATGTAGTACCCTTGGACATGTGTGTAGTGTTTGGGAGCCCCGCCCCTACATGTATATGAGGGATGCAATCTTCATGCATTGCAACCAGTACCGCTTGATCAAGGATGGGAAGTCCTACATAATCAACGCACACAAAGGTAAATCGAAGRTCTCACTAGTAAGTGCCAACCAAGCCAAGAAGTTGGTTAGTTCCAGTAAGAAATATGTTTTATTTTTTTAAGAGAAAATCAGTCTAATGATGAGTCAATAAGAGTAAAGGCATCCCTGGAGGGGTGTACTAAAGAGCAGAAACATCGGTTGGAGGAGTTGCTACAGGCATACAAAGGAGTATTCCAAGAGCCTAAAAGGATACCATCCAAGAGGGAAGTGGAGCATGAAATACAGTTATTGCCAGACTCCCCATTGTCGAACATTGGGTTGTATAGACAATCTATTCCGAAAGCAAATGAAGCGAAGAAACAGTTGTAACAGCTACTAGAGCAGGGGGAGTAATTTGACCAAGCACCTCATCTTGTGGGTCACCAATCATCATCGTACCTAATAAGGATAGGACTGGGCAAATGTGTATTGACTACATAGATTTGAACAAGATTACACTCAAGAATCAATACCCTCTGCCCAGAATCGATGATTTGTTAGACCAGTTGCAGTGTTGATGTTTGTAGCATCAGACTGGTATTTCCACACATGTCTAAGTGTCTAGACGTGTGGAAGTCATCCAAAGCTTTCTACCTTGAGACTTTAGTTTAATTAAAGGAATTATTAAAGTAAAGTGCTTTTATTAGTGAGTTGAGTATTATTTAAAGAAATGCTTTAATTAGCATTAGTGAATTAAATAATAGCCATTGATCTCAAGTGAGGTGAGAAGTAATCGCAACCGTCGATCACTTTGGAGATTAAGATTAGGTCATAACTCAAGATTATAAAAGCAAGGCTAGGGTAAAGGAAAAGACACTTTTCACATGGAGATAACAAGGGACTTTTGCTAGTGTGGAGTCATCGCAGAGTGTAGAAGCAAAAGGACTTTTGCTTACACTTGAGAGAGCAAAAAAGGACTTTTGCTCAAGGGTTGGATCACGAAGCACTATGGTTCAAGGAAATCTTGGATAGGTGGAGAAGGAATTCCTTTTAGAGATTAGGTTAGGGAGAATACAGAACAGAGGCAGTCACAAGTGGGTTTCAGCAGATTGAAGCCACAACAGCAGGGTCACACCATACAGAGTTTCGTACAATCTTTGAGTGTATGTACACGGGTCTCAGTGGAGACAAGTGCGTATACGCGAGTTTGCTTAAGGAAAGTTGCGTACATATCAGGAAGCGTGAAAGTACAAGTTCGTATAACAACGCGGAAGATTGCAGGGTTTGCAAGTATGGGAGCCCTTGTAAGCTTTGAAGTTATTTGAATGATAAGCTTAGTGGATGGGCAGAATATCTTTGTGTATTGTGCATGAGATTTTGGTTTCCAATATTGCTTCCGCTATCTTTATTTGAGTTGAATATTCCAATAGTGTAAGTTGTTTTGTGAGCTGCTAATTTGATTTTCAGCAAGGAAATCACTAGATAACAAAATACCTAGGTATTGGAGTAGGGATTTCAACATGCATCATGCCAAGTACTTCATCGAGTTGGATCTCAAATTGGGATACCACCAAGTACGTGTCAAAGAAGAAGACACCTGGAAGACTGCCTTCAAGACAAGGCAAGGTTTGTATGAATGGTTGGTCATGCCATTTGGTTTATGTAATGCATCAACTATATTTATGAGACTAATGAATGATGTATTACACCCATATTTAGATTCATTTGTTATAGTGTATTTGGATGATATATTGGTTTATAGCTATACCTAGGAGGAGCACATCTCACATCTCATACAGGTGTTAGAAACTCTAAAAAAGCACCAGTTGTTGGCTAACCTCAAGAAATGTGAGTTTGCTCAGCAATCATGGTGTATTTGGGGTATGTGAGTGGTGGAGGGGAGCTCAAGATAGATCCTACAAAGATGGAGGCCATCATAAAATGGCAAATTCCTACCAATGTCACTGAAGTTAGGAGCTTCGTTGGGGCAGCACAATACCTACAGAAGTTCATAGTGTCCTTTTCAACAGTAGTTGCACCACTCCACGCCATAACAGCGAGTGGTAAGAGTTTCCATTAGGGAAAGAATCAGCAGAAAGCTTTCGACGAGCTAAAACATAATATCAGTCAAGCACCAGTTCTCACAATGCCAAACTTGCAGAAGCCCTTCGAAGTGGAGACAGATACAAGTGGGTATGCTATGGGAGTAGTTTTGATGCAAGAAGGTAAGCCAGTATGCTATCATTCTGAAATGTTTCAGGGGGGGGGGTTTTGAACTACCCTACCTATGATAAAGAACTATATGCCTTGGTTCAAGTCTTATTTACAGAAAACGCCTAGGCAACCGACGTACCAGTCCCGAAAACGACACAAAATACCGAAACCGGTACAAAACTTCGTTGAAACAACGGCGGTCATACCGTACGGAGTTTTGTGACTGCGAAACTCCATATGGTATGACCGTCGTTGTTTCGACGGAGTTTTGTATCGGTTTCGGTATTTTGTGTCGTTTTCGGGACTGGTACGTCGGTTGCCTAGGCGTTTCCTATACGGTACGGCCGCCAACATTTCAACAATGTTTCGTACCATACAGGTGGCGTTTTGACGTCATTTCTTTTGTTTGTGGGCCGACTAAGTCATCGTGTTCGTCAGATTTTGAAGTGTTGGATCAAATTCACAGAACATTTATATAAATTCGGCATAGGGTTTTCAATGGCCTGCTACAGACTACAAGCTAGCACTCAACATCCTCGGATTATCAATTACGTTAAACATTTATATAAAATTCAGCATAGGGTTTTCAATGGTTTGCTACGAGCTACGTGTTGTCACTCCAGTTACAGTTACGACTACGTGCTACCACACCAGTTACGACTATGGGCTTCACGTTACGGCTAGGGGATACCAGTTACGAACTTACGACTACGGGCTACAGGCTAGCACCAATCTTTTTATGTTATGGAGTAGTTATTTATAAAGCTAATTTTTTGGGTTAATTCTCAAATTTATTTACTTTTGTTACTTCTAAAGTTATTTATAGTATAGGTTATATAATATATATGTTAGTTTCATAATTGTTTACTTTAATATATTTATTATTTAATATATGTTATATGCAAGATAGTGTTTATAATAATAATCTAATTTTAAGGTCACAGCCAAGCCAAACACCAAATTGGTGTATGAGACCCCCTTGTTTGTGGGACAAGGGACACCCTCCGCCCAGCAATTTTACTGGTGAAGTCTACGGAGGTATACATACCCTACCCCCCTCTGGATTTGAACTTGTGACCTCTTAGGAGGAAACACATGTTCTTAACCATTAGGCCCACTCAGGTTGTGTGTGTGTGTATATATATATATATATATATATATATGGCATTTTCCCTAGCGTTTCCCCCGACTTTTCCATTATTGGAGGGTCGCGTTTCCTGTCGTCCCCGCTTCAAAAACTTCCAGACGTTTCCCCGTTTCACGCAACTTAGGTTCAAGTTGTTAAGAAGTGAAATCACTATATGATGGGCAAGGGAACCATTATCCACACAAGTCACCAGCCACTGCAGTATTTGCAGGCCCAAAGCAAGCTTCAACAAACCAAACATTACAAGTGGATGGGGTTTTTGCAGCGATTTCATTTAGTCATCAAGTATAAAAAGGGCAGCACTAATAAGTTGGAAGACATGCTTTCAAGGCCACCCACATCAAAAATTACAACTTTGGGAACTCTTACGCACATGGCGCCTTTTTCCCACGATGCATACAAAGAGGCATACACAGAAGATAAGGACTTCGAGGAGGTGTTTCAGCAGCTACATGGCCAAATTCATGTAGAAGAAGGTGACAGTAAGGTTGAATATCATCTCCATAATGGGTTACTCTACAAGCTAGACAAGCTTTGTGTTCCTAAAGGTGAAAGGTTGCATCTTATCAAAGAGGCTAACACCTCCAAAGTTGCAGGACGTTTTGGTGTTGGGAAGACAGTTGCTAACTTGCAAAGGTACGTGTATTGGCCCAGAATGCAAGAAGATGTAGCACAGTATATTAGAGGATGTATACTTTGTTGTACCAACAAACGCAGTAACAAAAAACAAGGTCTATACCATCCCTTACCTGTACCCAATCGACCTTGGGAAAGCATTTCCATGGATTTTGTGGGAGATTTACCAACAACCAGGAAGGAGCATGACTATCTTTTTGTGGTAGTTGACAAGTTCAGTGAGATGTGCTTTCTTATGCCTCGTAAAAAGACGATCAGAGGACAAGAAGTAGCAAACATGTTCTTTGAACAGGTATGGGTGCACTTTGGGATACCAAGGAGCATCATCTCAGATAGGGATACTAGATTTCTCAGTGCCTTTTAGACTACATTTTGGGAGAAGATGGACACGAAGTTGAAGAGATCTACAGCATTCCATCCACAAACAAATGGGCAAATAGAAGTAGTCAACAAGACTTTGGTGCAGCTTTTGAGGGGTTAAAATTAGAAGCATTCGAAGACCAGGGATGAAAATCTGATCTATATTCAACACTCTTATAACAGAATAGTCCACACTTCTAACGGTAAGTCCCCTTTTGAAACTTGTTTAGGGTATTTGCCACCTTCGCCCTTGGATGTTGTTTATGGACAACAAGGAGTGAAGGAAGACACCATTGGAGAAGCATTAAAAGCAAATAAATTTGTTGAAAAGATTAGGCAGATCCATTTGCAAGTATAGGAGACACTGAAGAAGTCACAGGAAAGGTACAAGGCACAACATGATCATCACAAAACGGAAAAATCATTCAAAGTGGGAGACAAAGTTTGGTTACAGCTGAACAAGGAAAGACTACATGGTCTTGGTAAGAAGATCAAGGCTCTACAGTATGGCCCTTTTGAGGTATTGGAGAAGGTGGGAGATAACGCCTACAAACTCAGTCTAAACCCATACATGCGCATTTACTCAATGGTAAGATAAGATAAGATAATTTTATTAATGTCTAACCGATGACCACAAAAATAGCTCAAAGGGACTGTTGAGTACAATGATGTCATTACAAAGCAAGAGTACCGAAAGGTCTCCTATAAAAGGCAAGATGCAAAAAGTAAAGTAGAGTAAGGTAGAATAGAGAGTGAGAGCCAAGTTGAGGCATGAACAACCCTCAACTTCAAGCTCAAAAACTTGCTCTATGGTGGAGATGTATAGGAGGAGAAGATCTAAGAATAAGAAGGACCAAACATAATGAGGTAGGTTTGTCATCAAATAAACTAATCTCTCCCAACATCCGAGGCCGATGAAGAAATCTCAGTATAGTATGATGTCCAAAGGGAGAACTAGTGGAATGTCTGGATCATCCACTGCGTTGTTGTCTGGAGGAGGTAGTTCGCCACTAAGACCTAGGGGATCTCGCCTATCTCCTGAGGAGGAATTCAATCTGGTCATGTCGTTGAAATCTTGTGGGACAAGGGAAGGCCCCACGAGTCTACACTAATCTAGACCCTACGTTGTGCCGATATCGATCTGTCTCTTAGTGCCCCTTCCCTAGGGTAGCACCACAAAGAAGGAAGTGATCTGCTACTGGGTAAAGTCTTATCTAGTAGGAGCCTAACGAAAATGGGCTCGAAGCCTAAGGGTCTCCTATACGTATAAGGCCAAGCATCTCTAGTTGGAATATCTAAAGAAGCCAGTGAGGGTCTAAGTCCCCCTGAATAGGCAATGGAACCTCCCTCTAATCTTATAGTAGATGAGGCAACGGAAGATGAAATGCTCATCTTCCCTACATGAGCCTCCATAAGCATATCCCCTTTTGCAAGCTTGTCATAATCTTCTCAACAAACACAGTTGGCTCCTACCTCGATGTAGATCCCATACCCACATGTTCCATATCCCCAACCACAATCACAAGCTACCCAATGCCATCTTTATCCGACCATGAGAAGCACCTACAAAAACTATGTTAAGAACCCACTAGCTACTCATATCAATATAGCTTAGACAACACATCCTCTACCTACCTTGCCTTTGACAAAAGGGTTATGCTCCATTACAAGTCTAAGTTTCTACCATGTTGTTCTTAGGAATCTCTTCCTACACCCTCAATATAGTTTTCCTTTTGTTTTATCTTTACAAACAAAAACAATAGAAACTTCTAAAACATTACCTTTTCCTAGATGAGGCAACGGAAGATGAAGTGCTCCTGAGTTCATTATCTCTATCTTTACAGTTCAGTTTTTAGCAGCTGTTGAGTGTTTACATCAGCCCTTACCTTGGTCCTCTCCTTGGCAAAAACTGTCTACCTATATTCATGATAGAGATCAAAACCCTAGAGTTTTGATCCATGAACTTTAAGCTGATTTTCTGAGCATATTAAAGAGGATAACATCCACATGTGACAGGTACACTCTTCATTGGCTAGAGGTAAGCTAAGGTTTAATTTTTGCACTCAGAAATTTTTGTTTATATTCAGAATTTATTTCTATATGCTCAGATCTTACAGTTTATACTTAAATCTGTTTTAAGTCATTATTAATGTGCTGATCTACATCTGTATTAGAGAACAGAATTAAAAGATATCACTGTTTTCTCTATTTTCCCCTAAATCTAACAAAAGAATTAAGAGTGGGACAATAAATAAATAGCGCCCTAGATCAGTTCCAGTACTTAACAGTTTTACAACAAAAAAGAGGGGGGGAAGGAGTTTTGTTTCAGCCTCAGACTTTGATAATGTATGACACCTGTATACAGCAACCAACATAATACCAGAAACAGAGTCAGAAAACTCTTTTACCTATTGAAGACAGCCCTTGCATTCAGATAAATGTTGAAGGAGTATTTCACTTGGGAATAATATATAATCCTTGACAACTTTGACAAATACTTGTTCATAAATGATTTTTCTTTGTCAAGTCTTTCACTATGTAGTATCTTGACAATTGAAATAACAGTACTTTCTCTTGGTGAAATCTTTCTTATCCAGCAGCTTGATTTCAATTTTTGGGCACTTAAAATTTCTTACTTTATAATTTTTTATTGACACTCTTAAAGGCTTCTACCTTCACTGGTCATGGATATTTTCTTACTCTCTCATCTACAAACATATCTGTGATAGAAATCAGGCAATTAAAGTAATTTGTGAAGCAGCCAGATAGACGATCAGAATCGTACCACAGTCTATATTCAGAACAGATGCCCTCATGGGGTCCTAGAAGCGAAATCTCCAGAAGCCTTCAGTTGATCATTTGAGAATCTTTGGCAGCCTGTCTACATTCATATACCTAAAGAAAAGAGGACTAAGCTTGAGCCCTCCGGAAAGAAAGGAACATTTGTGGGATACAGTGAGACCTCAAAAGCATATCGAATCTATGTACCAGGACAAAAGTACATAGAGGTCAGCAGGGATGTAACCTTCCATGAAGGAGCTGCTTTTCGTCGGTCCAGAGAACTTCAAGAGGAGCAGGAAGCTCCATCTCCAAATCCTTTAGGATCTCCATCTTCAGATGAGCAGAGGGAGGAGGCTAGAGAAACTTTTGTGGATCTCATGAGAAATTCTATTGATTTTCCCTTAGAGAAACTTCCTGTCAAAAGGAAGCCAGCTTGGTGTCGTGAAATCTTGAAAGAAGCAAAGAAGCTTGCAGCACCGAAAGGTACTTTCAGGGAAAGCAAGAAGCCAAATTGTTAGATTTAGAGAGGTAATGCAGAAAAATACTGTTCTTTTCAATTTCAGTTAACAACAAAAAATAAAAGGACAGTTAACCACTACTATACAGAATTTCTGAACAGAGTAAATCAGATCAGAGAAAGAACAGCTGTAGGCTTTGAATCTTTAAGCAAACAATCTGAGTGTGTACAACAGTTAGATCTAATCTGGCAGTAAATTGATTTAACTTAACTCAAAGACAAGATTCATATGGATCAAAATTCAGATCTAATCTACAAGACTGAAATAGATCTGTATAGATCAACACTAAAGCCAATCTCCAGATCTGATATGGATCTAGGTTATGAGCAGACTATAACATTTAATCAATTTCTAAACAAAGAACAACAGATCAAAACTAAAACCATGCTTCAGATCTGATATAGATCTAAGTATTATAACATTTCAAAGCAAAGAACAATAGATCAACATAATAAACTGAACTGATAGTTTACCTTGTAGTCTTACCTCTGAAGGAGTCCATGTCACACACACAAAGGATGTGATGCCACTTGTAATTATGCTCAGAAAAGTTCAGGATCATAGATCTACCATAAAGGTTAGATCTCTTGCCAAGAAATGAAATAAACTGACTTGCCACCAGGGAAGAGAAATCACTTGAGCACTAAACGGAGATTTCGGTGATTAAACCCTCACACATACATCAGTTTCAAACCCTCATACAAGAAGAGGTAGTAAGGGGGTTACGGCCAGCTTAGAAGGGGCCGCGGCTCAATAGTTAGGGGCCAGATCTATGCTTGTAGGAGTCACGGCTCCTAGAGAGACCACGGTGTAAGCAGATCTGCACTTGAGGAAGGTGACGGCAGCTTCTTGGAGGGACGGCAGTGACACTCTCCAGCACACAGGTATACACAGCTTGGAACAGCCCTGGAAATGCAGCTTAAGTAACCCCTTTTTCATCACCAGACAGGGAGCAGACACATATAGTTACCAAACTGAACAGCTGGCTAGAAGGAGGGCCGAACCACAGGAAAAACTCAGTCACTGTTGCAAAGGGGGGCCACAGCTAGCAAGGAGAGATCCGCCCTCTTTAGAATAGAACAAGTGAGTGTATAATAAAGATAGAGGTAGGATCTCTATTTATACTTTTAGGCTAGATTAGGGGAATAAAAAATATTAATTAAAATAACATTTAAAATAACATGTTTAATTAATATTTATATTAATTAAACATGTTATTTTAAAATATTTAATTTATATTTTCTCATTAACCCCTAAAGCAAAAACAAAACCCCAAAAACATAAGCAAGGGTAAAGGAGGGGGGTTTAGGAAGAGTGACTTGGTGGCAATACTTGTCCATTCATTCTCAAGGTGACCTTTTTAACTTTATCATCATTGCATATGGGATACATCCCTCATGTGGTCATGCCCACCTTCAAAGAGGGTCATACACCAACAAACACCTGATCAAGGATCAGGTTGCCCCAGAACATTTCTGGGGTCTTATCCACCAAGGTGCAAGACCAAGGATCAACCCATGCCCCAGGCATGGGTACCCTGGAACATTTCCAAGGGCCCTAGACATATCTAGGGACTTTAACTGCTTGATCCCAGACCAAGAACCCCAGTCATATACTGGGGGCCCTCTCAGGGGTCTTTATTGCTTGGTCACATACCAAGAACCCCAGTCATATCCTGGGGGCCCTAACAAGGGTCTTTTGCCATGGCACTGACTGTTTGGTCCCAAACCAAGTACCCCAGGAGTGCACTGGGGGCCCTAGATCTCGGCTAGGGTCTTTGCCATCCTCTCAGAGAATGGCTCTTGCAACTGCTTTAAATTCAACACAAATAAATACTCAGGTTTGATAGCTCAGTTGAACCTCGTGATTGACTCGGAACCTTCCACTTTCGATGAGGCTACCAATCTTAAAGTATGAAAGGATGCTATGGTAGAAGAGTTCGAGTCAATACTGAAGAACGATGTATGGGAAGTGGTCCCAAGACCTCAGGGCAAATCAGTGGTAACCTCAAAATGGATTTACAAAATAAAGCACGTAGCAGATGACAGTGTTGAAAAATTCAAAGCCTGATTTGTGGCTCGGGGCTTCTCTTAGAAAGAAGGAATTGACTATGACGAAATTTCCGCTCCCGTTGCCAGGTATACTTCCATCAGAATCATTATATCTCTTGTTGCAGTTTTGGTTGGAAACTTCACCAGATGGATGTTAAGCCTGCTTTTCTTAACGGTGAAGTTGAACAAGAGGTTTATATCGAGCAGCCTGAGGGTTTCGTGATTCATGGGAAAGAATCCCATGTATGCAAGCTAAAGAAAGCCTTATATGGATTGAAACAAGCTCCAAGAGCTTGGTATGGAAGAATGGACAGCTTTCTTCAAAGTCTTGGGTTTACCAAGAGCATAGCAGATCCCAATCTTTATATAAAGATTGTACAGAATCATCCTGTCATCTTAGTATTATATGTGGATGATCTGTTCCTTACAAGAGAGGAACATTTGATAGCTCAGACTAAGAGAGAGCTTTCAGCAGAATTTGAAATGAAAGACTTGGGTCCTATGCACTACTTTCTTGGCTTAGAGGTGTGGCGGAAACCTGGTGAGACCTTTTATCTCACAAAGCAAATACGCAGTTGATGTGCTTCGCAGATTTGGATATTGGACTGTAAGTCCATGACCACACCTATGATTTCTAACCTGAAGAAGCTACGTGATCAACTACATGTTCAGATCCAGAAGACCCCACTGTATATCGTCGGATCATTGGGTCCTTAATGTATCTAGTACATATCGGACCAGACATATGTTATGCAGTGAATGCTCTCAGCCAGTTCATGTGTGAACCGAAGCATATTCATATGTTTGTTGTTAAACATATTCTCAGATATGTTCGGGGGACTATAGCCTAGGGGCTTAGATACACTTCTAGTGGAGGTGTAATGCTTCATGGATATACAGATTCAGACTGGATGGGCAATACAATGGACCAGAAGAGTACTTCCGGATATTGTCTCAGTTTGGGTTCAACTATGATCTCCTGGTCCAGCAGGAAACAGGGCTCTGTAGCCTAAAGCACTGCAGAAGGATAATACATTGTTGCAAGTGTTGCTAGCAAAGAAGCCGTGTGGCTCAGAAAACTACTTTCAGATTTGTTCAGTGCTGAGCTGGAACCCACAGTTATCCACTGTAATAACCAAAGTTGTATTAAGCTCTCCGAGAATCAGGTGTTTCATGATAGATCGAAACACATTGAGATGAGATACCACTATGTTTGGGACATGGTGCAGAAGAACATTCTCAATATTCAGTATGTTCCGACAGCGGAACAAATAGCAGATATTTTTACCAAGCCTCTGTCATTGACAAAGTTTGTGTACTTTCGAGACAAGCTTCGTGTTGCTGAGAATGCCTCTCTTGCTGAGAGGGAGTGTTGAAATTAATGCAGCTGCAAGAGCCATTCTCCAGGAGGATGGCATAAAACCCTAGCTAAGGACTAGGGCCCCCAGTGCACTCTTAGGGTTTCTTGGTTTGGGACCAAGCAGTTAGAGCCATGGCAAAAGACCCTAGTGAGGGCCCCCAGTATATGGCAAGGGTTCTTGGTCTAGGACCAAGCAGTGAGTCCCTAGATGTGTTCTAGGGCCCCTGGATGTGTTCCAGGGAATACTTGCCCGGCGCTTGGATTGATCCTTGGATGTGTTCCTTGGTGGTTGATATAAGTCCCTAGATGTGTTCTAGGGCCCCTGGATGTGTTCCACGGAATCCTTGTTAAACGCTTGGGTTGATCCTTGGTCTTGTACCTTGGTGGATAAGACCCTAGATGTGTTCTACGGCCCCCAGATGTGTTTTGGGGCAACTTGGTCTGGGACCAGGTAGATCTTGGTTAAATACCAAGATGTGATGATGTGTGATCTTCTTCCTCTCTCCCGAGATGGTCCATGAGACCTAGGAGTAGCTGAGAAGATGGACATGACCACATTGTTGATGTACCCTCTTTATGCAGTGATGATAAAAGTTTATAAGCCATCATGAGACTTATGTGGACATGTTTTGCCATTGAGGACCCCCTTGACCTTGTCTTATGGTTCCCCCTTTGTTTGATCTTGTTTCCCTTCTTGATTAATGTTGTGTTGGGTTTTTATAAGTCACTTTGACTTATTTGACTTTTAATTAATAATTATTATTAATTAAAATGTCATTTATTTATTATTTTATTCTTAATCCCTAACCCTTCTTTATAACTATATAAGGAGCCCTTCCCCTCTCATTTTTTACTCGCCCACTTACACTCACTCTCCTCACACTTCCCAAACTTGCTGTGGCTACCTCAGTTTAGTTTTTCTTGGTTATGGTACGGCTTCTCTAGTAAACACTCTATTTCAGATTTGAGGTATTACTTGCACACTTGTTGGCTGGGAACTTCAGGTTGATTCTGCTTGCTTGGTTATGATGTGTTGGACCTCTTCCAATCTGCCTATTCTCACCGTGATCTCTCCTGTGGCTGCCACGGACTATCCCTTGACTGCTTGAAGGAGCCGCGGACTGTCCCTTGGCTGAGTATGGGTACCACGGCCCTTCTTTGTGACTGCCGCTGTGTGTGTGAGGCTACGGGTGCCTTCCTTCTTTGTGGCTGCCGCTGTGTGTGTGAGGCTACAAGTGCCTCCCTTCTCCTGGCTGCCAATTTGTGATAGGGTTTGCTGGATCTCTCTTTGCTGTAACTACCTGCGGATGCATTTACTCTTTATGTTTGCTGGTGTCTTCTTTTGAAGGGTTTTCCTACTTGTTGTTTCAATTGCTGGTATCTTCCTTTGCTTGAAGAGTTTGACTGTTATAGTATATTACAGTTCAGTTTTGAGCAGCTATTGAGTGTTTACATCAGCCCTTACCTTGGTCCTCTCCTTGGCAAAACTGTCTACCTATTTTCATGATAGGGATCAAAACCCTAGAGTTTTGATCCATGAACTTTAAGCTAATTTTCTGAGCATATTAAAGAGGATAACATCCACATGTGACAGGTACACTCTTCATTAGCTAGAGGTAAGCTAAGGTTTAATTTTTGCACTCAGAAATTTTTGTTTATATTCAGAATTTATTTCTATATGCTCAGATCTTACAGTTTATACTTAAATCTGTTTTAAGTCATTATTAATGTGCTGATCTACATCTATATTAGAGAACAGAATTAAAACATATCATTGTTTTCTCTATTTTTCCCTAAATCTAACAATACCCCATCATACTATACACAACCTATAGATCAACCAACTCGAAGTTAGTTTTGGAAAAAAAGCAAAATATAAAAGTTAGTAGTGTGCTTAAATGGAAAAGAACTCTTAGAATATTATTAACTAGATTGTCAACCTCTTCCTAACGAAGAAGCAAAACTTTCTATAGTGACAACTATGGAGCATCACGTCTTGGCTCCTTTGGTCGAGCCTCCTACATATTCCTAATGTCCTCTAATGCTCATCATGTTGTTGTCCTCCTTGATTTCGAGGACATCTATACACTTCTCAAGCTTACCATCATAGTTTCATGCCACGCCCCTCCATGCATCCTCCTCTATTGCCTATGTCTCCACCTTAGTAAAAGTCCATACCATCCTCCCTAAAGACCCATCTACTCCTTGTCACATCAAGTTGTATCCCATCGAGTTGGTCACAACTCCTTGAATCCAATAACAGTTAGGCCCCACTTTGGGACAAACATGATAAAGTCCTCACGCATAAATAGATGTTGAGACCAACCAACAATTGCCTAACTCTCATCTAACAGTGAGTTATTAGTATAGACCGGTTAGGATGTAGGATTCTCAATCATGTCGAACTTCTCACATACTCCCCTCAACAACTTTGTATATCCCAAAAGGCATAGTCTTGGTTCGTTGATTGTGCATCTCTCAATGTCAACGTTGTAATGACGAACTGTTAGAATTTAAGGGCAAAATTTAAATTATCCAGAAACAGAAATAATTTTATTTATTTTCTAAACACTTGCTACTGTAATTCTAGATCAGCAATACATTAAAATTTCTGATGTAAAATCTAATAACATAAATCTGAGTATTACCTTATCCAAACAAAGAACAAGATTACCTGATATGCTGCTGTTATCCTCTTATCTGTATGCTCAGAAAAAGATTTAAAGGATCATGGATCAAACCCTCAGGGTAGATCTCATCATGATCCTTTGAACAAATTGCCAAGAAGAACCTTTTAGGGTAGTGGACCAGAAAACTGACCAACTAGCTAAGAATCAAGATGCCATGCCAACATCAAGCAATAGGGCTAAGAACAGAACACTACTGTCCAGCCTAGTGGCTGAAAAGAGGCCTTAAACAGCCTTAGTAATTTCTGCCCAGAAAACACAAAACTGCTACAGCAAAGACAGAAATATCAGCAGTTCTAAATCCAATTCATAAAGTATTAGGCTGTTAGCATGCAGCACACAAAAGGCAGCAAAGATTCTCTAGACAGCAAGGTGGCACCAGCAAACACCAAGACAGTAAGGTGGCACCAGCAAGAGACCTCAACATCAAGGCGGCATCAGCAAAAGGGATCAGACCTTCAATCAGCAACAAAAAGGTGACCTGTGGCTAGCTGGAAAAGACCCTTAAGGTCAGCGGCATGCATGAAACAGGAGAAGGTAAGCCCACGGTGGCTGCAGCAAACTTTAACACACCAAGGGAGCTGTCCTAGAGGAGCTGCAGCCACTTAGCAAACTGAACAATAGGAGCCGCAGAAATACCTCAGACAAGAACTCGGCTAGGAGAGAGTGTGTATGTGGTGAGTGAGGTAAGTCACTTTATTTCTAGTTTTGGTAGGTAGGTTAGGACTAGCACATTAGTCCTAACTTTAGGGTTAGGTTTAAACCCTAACAATTAAACAAATAATATTTTATAATATAATATATTAAATGTTAAATTATAAAAGTCAACAAGGAAATAACAAGTCAAGGAGAGGGGTTTCAAAAACAAGGCGGCTAGCTTTCTTTAGGAAGAAGCAAAGAATCGAACCAACACCCAAACAACAATTAAGGGGGGGTGTAACTCAAGCCAGGGGTTTCAAAACAATAAGACAAAGTCAAAAGGTAAGTTCTTCTTTAATGGCAGAATGTCCACATGAGTCTCATGATATAACTTATAAGCTTTTATCATCCCAGCATACGAGTAAGGTTAATGATGTGATCATGCCCTTCTTCTTCACTGCTCCTAGGTCTCATGGACCATCCCGAGAGAGAAGAGGGTCACACATTATCTCGGCTTGGTACTTAACCAAGAAACTGCCTGGTCCCAGACCAGGATACCCCAGAACACATCTGGGGGCCCTAGATCACAACTAGGGTCTTATCCACCAAGGTACACAACCAAGGATCAATCCAAGCACCAAGCAAGGATTCCCTGGAACACATCCAGGGGCCCTAGAGAACATCTAGGGACTTATACCATCAAACTGCTTGGTCCTTGACCAAGAACCCCAGCAATACATTGGGGGGCCAACTAGGGTCTTTTGCCATGGCTCTAACTACTTGGTCTCGGACCAAGAACCCCAAGAGTGTACTGGGGGCCCTAGATCTCAACTAGGGTCTTTGCCATCCTCCCGGAGAATGGCTCTTGCAGCTGCATTAATTTTAACACTAACTTTAGCAAACATGAAAAACTCACAAGCTCAATATCTACAACTATAATGTCTCTATAGTCATGGTGAGGATGTACATGAAGGAACATGCTAACTACTCAAGCATCCCTTTTTGTTTTGAACTTCATTGCCTTCCCTCTAATATCGCCCATATAAATCCTATAGATATCCTTGAAGGTCATCGTATAATACCCAAAGGGTATTTTGAACACGATAATGTTTAGGTCCCCATACTAAACCAACTCACATAGTAGGTACATATTTGCTTAGATCAATTGTACTCTAGACACACAAAATAGTCCCCACCATTGTAGGACTTGTTACTCCTAAACACCAATCTCTCTAGACATCTAGGTCATCTATATGAAATCATGCACCTAGTGGTTCATGTGGCTGACTTTGCCTTAATGTTGCAGAACACCATCTTCCTACTAGCAAGCCAAGCTGAACTAGTCAATATCTTTTTGCTAAAAGAAAGAAAAAAAATCAAAGGCTAGATTGATTTTAGTATCTCTCTCTGTAATGCGACTTTTTGTTGGACAATCATGGTAAGAACATTTACATCGACAAAATTTTGTTGTGCACCAAAGTATGCCACAAGTTCCAAAATTGCATGGTATTCTCGTGGATATAAGTTATAGTATACTATGTGAACCCTATACGACATACAGTATTACCACAAAACACAAGATGATATACCCTATAAAGTGACAAATCTATTAAAATTTGGCCTAAAATTGAAAAATTAAACCAACAAAAGCTTTCCTCTAATGGAGAAAAATCTTTTGATAATGACTGCATTCAATTTTTCCAGACAAAATTTGAGAAAACTATCCCAAAAGATTTGCCCCAAAAAATCCTATGGAAAAGACTCTAAAAATTAAGAAACATTCTCAATAGAATCTGAGGTTTCAGTTTCAAGTCCTATTGTTGCCTCGTGCTTGTAATAGATGTGTCATCATATCTCTTTGCGTTAGTTACAGAAGACCTTGAGTTCCGTATGGCCCTAGAGTGCTTCCAGAACCACTCCCAAATAAAAGTTAAAGGCAATAATGAATTTAAATTTTACCACATTCTGCATTCTATACCCCCATCTTTATTGGCCTCTTTTTCCCACGTTGCTATGCAATAGCATCAAATGCAAATGATTTCTCACCATCTTCAACTCAATTTTGCAGCCAATATCTAGATATTCTATTCCCCAACATTATTTTTACATTTATTTATCTTTTGGGCTCTAGATTCATTGCCTTTGACTGTCATTGTCCACAATCCCATCAAGCTATTACACACGCTCACGGACTTTCTCAAGTCATCTTTCTTTCTTTACATGCACTAATCTATTTGGCAAGCTTTGAAAGTTTGCAGGTTCTCTTTGACAGCAGACCATAGTTCAGCCTTATAGAGATTCCACAGATTTGCATCCATTTCTTGCTTGCCCTTTCACCCTCCTATGCCTCACACTGAACTTAATGTACACCCAATAGGACTTGTTGATCGACCTGTTGAAGTTAAAAGTTCAAGAGAGAAAGACCTTATCCAAGTGAATGGTTGGTCTACTGAATAAGTTATTGGTACGTACATTGATTGATTGAACTTCTAGACTGGAATGTAAGGCAATATACTCTCTGTAACTAAATGCCATATATGTTAATAACTTGTAAGTTTTAGAAAATTGGTGATATATGAGACTTGAAATCCAAACTCTGGGCAGAAAACTGTCACATGCACAAGTCTTCGGAACATTGTGGTTAGACTACTCTCATTGCCCATTTTAACTGAGTATGTTTCCATTCATTAAAATACATTGCGTGCTACACTGTATGGTTCTTTAAAAGAAAACCTAAAACGGTTACCCTATAGTAAGGCTTTTAGTATTTCAACTTGAAAAATGGAAAAAATATTTGCACATGGACATTCACAGGGCGTGCATAACTATAGACTGATTATAACATAGAAAGATTTATGGGTGATATAACCTGCAAGCAAAGAATGGTAGTTTTCCAGTCAAATAACAATTCAAGGGCAATGCTACTTAGACCAAGACCGAAACCAAGACCGAAACCAAGACCGAAACCAAGACCAAGGATCACCTGTATGAACGACAGATCTAATACTGTTTACAAGGAACCTTGCCTGGGTAAACCCAAAACTACCAATGTGCAACTAATTTACAGGAATCTGGAAATAGGAAACAGAATGGGAAACGAGAACAGAAAAAGAAACAGGGCTAGAGGGTTTCGGGGAATAAGAAACGTGAACCTACTGTGTCCCTCCCAGCGCATATATTAAGCATATAAAACTCATTAGTAATGTACTAACATAACATCAAGACAGGAAACGAGAAATGCGTCTCCTAGTCAGATTTTTGGTAACTTACTAGTTCTGTTATCAAATATGTTAAAAACTCAATAAAAAGACAAAATGAAATCCAATTTAACATCACATTGTGAATGATTGATTATCCCTGGCTGCAGAAACGCAATTTTTTTCCTGCAGCCCTGTGTCGATGGTTAAATGCGATGGCTGTTTCGAGAAGGTCCACGGTTCGAGTCGTTTGCCCAGTATTTCCAATTTGAACAATCAATGGACTGATAGGTCAAAAGCTCGAAACTCTYGTCCTAGGTTCCAATTTAAATAAGCCCTGGAGAGGAGTTTACCTGCCATCTTGGGGATGAGTTCGAGCTCACTCTGGGCGTCCTCGATGAGCTCCTCGACCTGTCCGCAGGCTATCCGTTTCTCGATCGTCTCCCAGTCTTCTTCTTCCYGGCAGACCTTCCTCCGGTGGTTGGTAAAGGCCTCCACATGCTTCCTGTAGCGGACATTCTCTGGAATTGTCTTGATTTCATTGAGGGTTTTGTCGTAGAGGGAAATGAGCACTTCCCTCGCGTTGGGAACCACTTCGAGGCCGACTATGCCTGTGGTTTCCTTCACCTTGGCCAGCAATGGCCCTGCGAATCTCCGTAGAAACATCTTTCTTTCGCTTCTATTATTGCTCCTGCTCGCTCTCCTGTGACTTCCCCACCTGCCCTCTGAAGGATCCTTCAAATCTCAAAACTCGTTAAATACAACCTGTCTATCCAGCGGACAAAATGCATGTTTCAGGTTCTAAGTCAATTCGGAGACCCCAAAACCCCTCGAGTATGGTGGACCCATGAGTAAAAACAATGATTTGGTTAGAACCATCTTCGATGTGGCTTCTTCGAATTCCAATGAGAACGATACTCATGACCGAAAATTGATGTGTTGTATATGTTGTTTAGCCTATGCACCACCAACGGATAGGAATTTGATGCAACGGATGGAATTTGAAGGGTAAATTGATTGTAAAATATAGTTATAAATTTTTTGGACTTGGCAATGTTTTTGGTTAAAATTGTGAAAATGGGCATTGGAGTTGTTAAAACCATCAAATTTGACGAGTTGTTTAGTTTTGAAATTCTAACCCTGGCACCTCATGTCCCTAATAACAAATCAACAATCTTTTTTGTACCAAGTGCAACACCTCCTAACTACCATCATCACATAATAAGCACCAAGCAAAATGTGTTCACAATCATATACATTAAAATATACATTGTTAGATTTAAGGTGTTTCACATCCAAATTTTAGTGTATATAACAATTAATGTAGTATTATTTGATGATTATTGTTTGTCCTAACCATTGCGATCAACCACATGCCTGTAGCGGCATGGTCTTCCTCTCCTCCATGGTTGTTGCATGGTCATCTTTATCTTGTGGTGTCTTGAAATGGCTCCTACAACTACAAAATCTCCTCTCCTCTTGACTTGATGCTTTATAAAAATCTTTAAGTCATTTCTCCATTGTAGATCTCACATTTGAATCGAATSACCCACCTCCTCCTTGAGTCAATTGACCTTGGGCCCACACCACATGGCAAACTTCTATTCATTGCAGGATTTCTTAAGGACGTTAGCCCAAAAACTTTGAATTGGAACCTCATTYRTTGATATCGATCATGATCGATTAGTTTTTCTCACYATGTRTCAAACTCGTGATGGTTTCAATGCTTTTGGTGCCTTCCCATCCAACTTCTCCAAAAACCCTGAATCATCCATTCATCAGATGATATTCAATGGTCAATTCCTTAATGTCCAGGAGCAACAACAATTTTGAGATTAATCTCTCTATGACATCAAATTGAGATTAAGCTCTCTTACCCTTAACAGGTCTAGTGTTTTTTTTCTTACAATTCATTTCATTGTGGGATGACAATTATCATTCTAGCAACATCAAGTTGCTTCACCCATATTAACAAGAATAAAAGATGGTGGGAGATGACAAAAATAGTAATAAATATTATTCCAAATAACACAATAGAATGGGAGCTATACAATTCAATGTGTAGATAGTGCACATCATTCATAAGCAGAGGTTTTATGATGATGATGATGATGATGTATATTTATATACAACAAGAGGAATTTAACATTTTATGAGTATATGTTGTAGGGTTATGGCAAAGATAGGAGATGCGGAGATCAATTTGGCCATTATAGTGGATGTTTTGTTAAGCRTGAGAAAGGCAAGCAATAGAGTCTCTTCACTACAAGTAGAAGTCTAGTAGATGTTTTTGCGGAGGTTTTTATTGCAGAGGTTTTAGTGGAAGTTTTAACGGATGTTCCATATATCTAAAAAAAAWTGGGCGGGCAGAGGTTGTAGCGGATGTTTTTTTTCGATGCATTTATTGTCAAAACGCATCGATGTGCCATTAAATAAAATGCCCTAGGACGTACATAAACATAAAACACACTAGAACAACCTTACATAAAATGCCCCAGAACGTACATAAAACCAAAAAAACGCACTGGTGTGCCATTACATAAATTATCGATGTGTACATATAACGCAAACACATTGGTGCACCATTACATGAAATGCCCCGATGTGTGTATAAGACGAAAACATGTTGGTTCGCCATTACCTTACTACCTCGATGCATACCTGTGATGGAAACGCATCGGGTTATAGTTATTACGCCCTGGATTCCCATTTTATTGTATGCAACGCCGGTGCACTTGTATTTTATGTCTATCTTGGTGCTTGTATAATCCGTATGTTATGATGCATGTATTACCCTATGCACCAAAAAGTACTAAAATTTTGAATATTCAAGGTGAGATGTTTGTGTCATCCTTTGTTCCGAAGCACTGGTGCGTTTATTTTATTCAACACACCGGTGCGTTTAATTTATTTAAAGCACCAATACTGTTATTATATTTAAAGAACCGATGTGTATTTATCATTGTTGGGTATTTGTTATATTCTTTGCAAAATTGATCCCATGTATTGTACATTGATATGGGAGCAAAGGGGGTCTAGGGTGTTCTTAGCACCCCCAGTCGGGAGGGTTGTGAGGGTTTGAGGGCGGGACCCTCCAAGAATTTTATTTTTTTTGGTCTGATTTTGGTATTTTTTGCATCTGTTTTTTGGCACATGGTTTTTGCCCATGGTTTTCTAATTTCAGTTAAGGAATTAGGGTTGTTGACTTATCCGGCCCAATGGATTAGGGGTTTGGATGTCGTAGGATCTTATATGTATATTGTATTGTAAACAATTAAGAAGATGTTGAATAGAATATTAGAGGTGCGGCTCTAAACAAGTTGTTGGTTTTCCCGGTTTAGGTTTCCAAGGTAAAAATCTTTGTGTAATATGTGTGTGTGTGTGTGTGTGCCATTGTATTTTTTTGTTTTATTAAGAATATGTTTGCAGTAATTAATTGTACAAGGTTTAAATCTACATTTGGTATCAAAGTTGTTTTTGGCTTCAGGGGGACGTTTTTGTGGCTAAGGGATTGTCTCGTGTTTGTGATAAGCCTTGTTACAATGGCAGATCTATGGTATTGATTCTTCAAGTGAAATGAAATGGCGAGCAATTTGAAAATAGAGATCAAGAAATTTAATGGGCAAAGTTTTGAGCTGTGGAAGCTCAAGATGGAAGATATGTTGGTGGACAAAGATCATTGGATCGCGATGGATCCAGGTACTGCACCTACAGGAACGTTAGCAGAAAGACTGGAAAAAGTTGGATCAGAAGGCGAAGAGCACAATCCGGTTGTCTCTCAGATTCAATATTATTGAATGTGTCAAGGGAAGCTACAACCAACGCACTATGGGATAAGTTGGAGACTTTGTATCAGTCTAAGTCACTGGTAAATAAATTGTTCCTGCGGAATAAGTTGTATAATCTGAGGATGAAAGGTGGAGACTTGATGACAGAGCATCTAAATGCCTTCAATACTGTGGTAAGACGGTTATTATTTGTTGAGATTAAAATTCCAAACGAAGACAAATGTATCAGTTTATTGTGCTCTTTACCAAACTTGTGGGATAGTATGGTTGTGGCGATAGGTAGTGTTATCCCCTACCTTAGGGATAACTAAGGAGATCATGTCTTGAGGCCCACAGGTCCTAAACATGGAGTGTCGAGAGCCGGATGACTTAAGCATGGCCCCGGAGGGCCCCTCTTTTCTTCAGTGGTGCCCATTTATTAGTAGCAGGAGTATCCATCCCACCAGCTTGGTCTTGAAGCAGCAATAAGTCTTGCTCCATAAGGTAATGAGTGCAAGTATCATGGTATGTGTCACTCTGATTCTTGAAGCGCTTGAATATGTTGCATTGAATTCTCCTTCATTTCATAACGTTTGCTTGGAAATTATGCTCTTTGACTTGTTCATACCTGGAAGGGTGACATGATGCCTTGGTAAGTTGATCTCCCTTTAGGATGGATTGCCACTAGGTGGGTTTATGAAAGGTCATCGTCCATTCCCTCCATGCTTACCACTTTCCATCTTTATTCCTCTCATCTCCCCCTACCTTTGTTCGTGCATTAGGATTTGCCACACTAGGAAGGGTTGTACCTTGCCTTGTGGGAAGAAGGAGCTAAAGGCCCGGAGGGTAAAAGTAGCTAGCAAGAGTTAAAAGCCAAAGATGAAACCTTTAAGATGCTTCGCCTAGGGATTCCCGAGAAAGAAATAAAAGGCTTCTCAATAAGAAAAGGGAACTTATAAGATAAATAAACACTCAAGGTATTAGTTGGTGGATAGGAGGTCTCATCACGAGTCGTCCTATT
>JASDQU010755077.1:97279-107710 GCA_032191745.1 Picea mariana | reverse complement strand
TTGTCGTGCCCTCTGGTTTTTTATGTGTTTGAATGTAAAAGGATTTTGCGTTCGAGCTCATTTCTTCTTTAATCTGTTGCATACCAGATGTCTGTAATAGATCATAGCGCTCTTCTCGCGTGACTCTTCCACCTACTCGCCCTTTATTGCAACTCACTGTTTGAAGTTTACGCAAGACCTCACTCGTTCATGCGTAGCTGGTCTGGTTTCTGAGTTGATACGATATGGTTCTGAGTTTCTCTCCATTCGATCACCCTTTAAATCAAACTGTGACATTAAATCTGATGGGCTTCGGGCTCTGGTCCTGCTAGCAATCCAGGAGTGACTTCCGAACGCCAACAGACTGGGTGTCTGTTTGAATTTCATATGGTTGGGCTTCATAACAACCATGGTGAGTCTCTAATAAATAATTACCCAAAACATAATGTGCAACGCTGATAAGCTCATGTTTACCTTCCAATTCGGTTATTGTGTGTTTCATATGAGCCTTGCTATCAATGTGAATCTGATTGGGTTTACCTTTGTACAAGATCCAAATGTGGGACCAGTTTGTAAAAAAATAGCCTTGAATTTTGGCTAACCAATCCTTTCTCAACAAAAAACCATAAATTTATGGGATGTCAATAACCTGATGGACTCTTGGGTCATAGGTTAATACAATTTGCACATCTTTGAGCTATCCTCTTACTTTTACATCTGACCCCTATCTAACTATATGATCCTTGTGGTGGTCAATTGCAGGACAACATTTATTCTTTTCCATACTGAATATGGAATGATATTCGAGGAGGCATCAAAATCCACTAAGCAATTATGTACAATGAATTTAAAGATGTCATATGTAAGAAGGAAATGATGGATCTAGGATTTTGAATATCCACTTATACTTGTTGCATTGATCGCAGATTTGATTTCAACTACATGTATTACCTTTGTTTATGCAACTTTAGAATTGTTGTCAGTTGTAGAAATGGTCTTATTTTGAAGGTTGTTGGGATTAAAAGTATCGAGAAGGAGATCATGTTGTTGTGGTAATGTGTGGATATCATACATAGAAATGTTGGCTTTAGTTTTCTTCATATATTCAATAACACTATAATTTAAAGTGCACATTTCTGGTTTGTTTGCTGAAGTATTTGGTTGTAAATTGTTGGGTTTGTCATTGGTTGTTGGAGTGTTGGGATTAATGTTGTTTGTTGTCGGGATTGATGTACTAGATTTTTTTTTGTTGGCTAAAACAATGGTATTATATTTACTACTAGCAGGAGTTGGGTTGCTTGGTTTCAAAGTGGGAACATGAGGTATGATTTTCCTGATGGGGACATTGCTTTTTGGAGAAGAAGAAGTGTTTGGGACAACACCTTTGTTGCATAGATTATATTCTTTCTGGGTAGATTTTATAATTGGTGTATATCCTATAAAAACATCTTTGATTTTCTCATCATCTAAGTCAATACACCAATCCCATAAGGACAAAGCAAACTCCTGAGGGGTTTCTTCATTGGTCTCTTCATTTCCTACTTCATTGGGTTGTTCATCATTCAAGTTTTGTTGATCTAACAATTGGTTGATAACCAAGGTCATGGAGTCGACCCATTGAGGGAAATTTTTTTTGAAATGATTATATTTGTGGTATGAGCAGAATTTGTCAATGTCGAATGTATCTAGGTTTAGCATGAGTTATGGGGCTTCAGGTGGCTTGGGAGGGTTGTCATTCTTCTCGAAGAATGGATGGAAAGATCTGAGTCTTGAGGATCATTCTCCAACATTATTTTTGAGATAAAAAACTTCGTTTGACAACTTCTTAACTAATTTAACCACGCTATTGATATTGTTTGGTTCTGTTTCAGGGGGTTTCATTAGCAACAATGGTTTATTTCTAGCTGATTGATTTATTCAGAATATGGGTGACTTTCATAAAAGGATAACCCTTTCTCAACAGTTTTGACTTCTTCCAAATTATGAGCCAAAGTTTCCTTACCAAAATGTTTAACAAACATGCCTATAGAAGGAATTAGAGCCAAAGAGTAGTATTTGATGGCTAAGGATTGTAAAGGAACTATCTTGGCAGTAAACTTGGTGAGAATTGTAGTGAAGCATTGATTGAAGTCCTTCAATTTTTCTTTTTCTTTCCATTTTTATGGCTCCTAAATCTTTTTATAACGCAACAGTTGTTTTTCATTCTCCAAATTTTCCAATAAAATATTTCTTGAAGTCCTCCCAACTAGTTATGGAATTAGGTGGTATGTTAAAATACCACGTGGATGCTCTAAATGCGAAGGTGTAAGGGAAGATCCTAAAAACCACATCTTCATGTATAAAACTTAGGAGATGAGTAGCTAGAAACAAATTTTTAATATGATCCTTTGGATATTCAGTTCTGTCTGGATCAAATTTTGGAAGGATTTTTTCAGGTTTTCTAGGCAATTCATGCAAAAAAAATTCCGAATTCAGAGCACCTTCGAACAACCATGGTGGAATCTGTTAGCACAAGATTGGTTAAGGTGCCAAGTGTCAAGAAAAAACATTGACAAAACTCTCACAAGGTTCCAAGAATCAAAATCACTCATGGATTTTTGCTACCCAATCACACGCAGACACACAGGCGAGTGCTACCTAAATTCTGGCAGAAAACGAATTGTGCAGAGTTATTTTACCAGTTTTGAGTCACTAACTTGAAACTTGGATTATGAAAAATCGAGAAGGTATTTTTTAAAACTGGAGGAGGTTTTTGTTCATAACATTCCAAATAACAAAAACCTCTCTCAAGTTTTAAAAATGTGTTATGGTTTGAGATATATTAGACATAGAAGTGGCGTTACTTACTATTTTACAACATCGCTACCTAATTTCCTGTAGCGGTCACGGTTTTGATATTTGCCTTGTTGGGAGATTGTTACATGTCAAGGAGGGTTCGAATGGCTTCTCAAGGATCATTTAGATGTCAAGGGACACCTGAACCTAATATTTAGCTCTATAAAAGGCCTCATGCAATGAGGTGGAGACATTTTATTAATGACTTCCAACAAATTCCTGAAAATTAGCAGTTTGTTGGATTTTTGTCTCTTTGATTGTTGCCACCTATCTCCTAGGCTTAGAATCCAATGAAGGAGATGGGATTTGAACTCCTAAGGTTATTTGGATGCTATTTTCTATTTAAGGAAGGATATCACTTGAGTAAAAGGGTTGGATTCATGATCCAAGAGGGGAGAGAGCTAGAGGAGCAGTTTATTTGCTCAATTGTAAGCCTGAGGGCCTGTTGTAATTAGCATTTCTTCCATTAGAGATTCATGAGAGTTTCTTATCAGAATTTGTGTTCTTTTTTATCATTATATATTGTCATCTTGCTTGAATAATATTTACATATTTTGAAGATCAAAATCTTCCTTTGGTTAGTAAATTCATGAGCTGCAAATGATTTGTGGTAATTGCTTGTTAATCACAATTTATTGTTCAATCACTCTTCAATATATATTACAGAAAGTATCTATGTTATGTGGTTATTATTCTCTTTGTTTACCTTCTATTATTTTGTCCATCTTTGCATAATCCTTTTGTCTGGTAGGTATCTTGATTGCCTTTGATCTGTAGGATGTTATGACTCCATGCCCAATGAAATGTATTTGCAGCAGTCTAATGCCCTCCTTTTTACTCTTCTCTTGTTGATCCACCTATTCAAACCATTTTAATCCATTTTCATTTCTATGTTACCAATATTACTCTAATTTGTAGTCTGGGAGTGACTCTTGGATTGATAACAGAATCACCACTCTCCTATCTTCTCGTTCGCCCTTGAAGTTCCTAAAATCAATCTCTGGGTTTTCACCGTCAAAGTTTTGTTCTGATTCAGGAGGGGTAGGAGGGATCTGATTTAAGGGTATGGCTACTTCCTAGAAAGTAGTTTCAATCATATCTTCTACAGAGTTGACTAGGATATTTTTTCGATTACCAGGTCATATTGTGCGAGTAGTTCCCCTTCTTGGGATCTCTCTAGCTATCGGTAGCTTACCAAGAAATTTTGTGTAGGCACGAGTAATATGATGAGTTTTGGTGAACTCTTCATAGGGTACAGGAAACCAAGTTTATGTTTGGGTTTTGAGGCTGCCAACATCACTTCCGAATGTGGGGTTCATGTCTTCGAAGGTAACGTCATGTTCTGAATTAATATGAGCAAAGAGGGTTGGAAAAAGGGTGTTTTCTGAGGACTGGTCGTGTGTATGCAACACGTTTATGTAAGCCATACAATTCCAGGCCAACCTTCTAGTGCAAATTTTTTTGTCGGAGAATAATTTCCTAGCAACAGTAAGGGGTACTCCCCAGTACAAATCCCCAATTAGAGTATGCATTGTTTGGTTTAGGAGACCCATCCGGATTTTGGCCCGACTTCCATTACTTGTTATGAGGGTTAAAAAGTGGATGGTTATGCAAATGAAAGATGTAGATGAATACTATGTAAATTCTTAATGAAATATAATCTTCTTCTACTCTATATTATCCTATCTAGGAGAAAATTATCATAACTGAATGAGTTGTAATGAAACTAAACTCTACCAAAAACCTCAATCAGATGGTTGACATGAGGGTGCATAGTTAGAAACACATCCATACAAATATATAAACGGAAAATTCTAAATCATATGTCTGCATACATCAACAACTCATGCGATCAGGACATCAAGGGTAAAGAAAGAATAATAAAATTTTAAGAGTGACATAGATTGCACCAGAAAAATATATAAGAAAATCATGTCCTTATAGTTCATGTGGATAGAAAACATTCTACTGGAATTAGTTCTCAACAAACAACAATACACATAAGTTATTCCCCCTCTTAAAATTTGGACCAGAGTGCTTCTCAATATTCATTAACACAGTGGACTTCCTTGAAATAGTTCTCAAGTTTATACAATGCTTGAAGATCCCCTTGAAAATGAGCTTCTCCCTTTATTTATACAAATATTTACTAACTCCTAATATGACTTCCTGTATTCCTCAAGAAGCGGTTACAAAAAAAATTTCTTTCCCTCCTTAGTAGTTGTTTGACATGTGTGAAGTTAAAGACAAAAATGAAGATAGTTGGAAAATAGACAGAATAGGTTGTAGTTGACATCAAATTTGGATTTTTTATTTCGTCCTTTTATGCACTCTTATACCGGATGTATGTTTTCCATATTTCCAGTTGATCATAAAGTGTTATGATCTAGTGGTATGTCAATTCCTCAAGAGTGGCCTTACGCATGGTTGTATTGTCACTAAGATTCTACATATCTTTCGCCAGGGTGGCCATGAAATCTTGGATCATAGTGTAGGCTTTGGTGGGTCGGATGATATTTTGTTCGATTAAGTCCACTTTCACCTTGGAAGATGAAGTTCTCACCCGTGACTCATACTTTGTTGAAATTTCCCTATAAATTGTTCTATGATAAGAGTCTTATCAAGCTCTTATACAGGAGGGAGACAACATTGTTTAAGCAATGTCTGAGCAACTTCGTTTCGTTAGGAAAAAATTGTCATTGAATTGGTTGTTTCCCTATCTGATCTATACCCATCTTTCTAGTAGCGATCAAATGCGGTGAGATCAACCTTTCTTTATACACTTGGGGGAATGTGAAATTTTGATTAGTGCATATGGATTTCCAGCGATCCACCTATCAAGATCGTCTATGCTTTCCTGATCATTGTTGAAATGGGTGTTTTTAGCTTGAACTTGGATATGTTGTTCTAAGATGGTGTTCGTTATCTCTTGGAACATGTGCAGGTGGGCATACACATCCATGATGGTCCCTTATAATTTTTCCCTAACATTTTCTGTGTTGGAATTTAAAATTTTCTAGTTACATAATTACAATTATTTAATCCAATAGCAACTGTAATAGGATCACTGAAAGATAGACAATCGCAGATACAATAGAACACAAATATTATCTTGGGAAACCGTCGTGGGGGAGAAAACCCAACAACCAAAATCCTCAATTTATATATTCCTTCAACCAATACAATGATGCACTATAGCTCTCCAAAAAAGAGCAAGACCAAAACACCAAAAGAATCAGTCTCCAAGACTTGTGCACTATACCTTCTTATGTGCTCCAAGATGCACAATAGAAGTGTGTGAGTGTGTGTCCAAATGAGAGGAACCTATCCTATATTTATACACAACAGTGTCTCTTTAAGAGACATGATACATGACTCTTGACCTAACTAACCCATAAAACACGACCGACTAGCCATAATGGGGCTTTTTACAATTATAAGTAAAATACCAATAATATAATAATTTATGTTGAGCATACTTGTACAATATAATTATAATAACCTTTTAAAGGTTTTACTAAAACAAATATACAAGAATATCTTCTGTAGTTACACCAAAAATATTAACACTCCCTCTTAACTAGGAAGGTATTATTTCTAGACGCAGACTCCAATTTTGATACAACAGAAGCTCACATATGTTAGCACTGAGAATCACCCTCAGATTGCAAGAGGATAAGACCAATACCCATGAAAAGGTTTGTAAATATAAATTAATGATTAAAGGTCAAATGGACAAAGCTCAGCATAAGAATGTTTTAACACATAAATATGGGCTAGCATGCATAAGCAAATGAGGTTTTGATTAACTTAAGTCGGTGGTTTAAGGATAAAAATGAATAGAAGGAAGACTTAGTGAGGAAGGTGGATAGGTCTTCTATAAGCATCGGGACTTCAAGCATATAGGAGAAGAAAAACTCAGTCACAAGAACCTCTTGAACTTAAAGTTTAAAACACTGAAAAACATTCATAGCAACATCATAGTAAAACCTCCATTATAACACAACCACAACATATCATATGGATCATCCAATAATGAGCATTTCAAAATAAGAAGAAACAAGATGATGAAAGGAAACTGACTTCCACTAATGAAAATGTCTCAAGTCTCATACATAACCAGAGAACAACTCTATTTAATCAAAATATTACCAAAAGGGAGCTCTGCTCAACCATCCGAACATCTCATATCATTCATTTGATGTATTTATAATCAAAATAGTAGACAACAGCTAGGGGTGTGAGTTGGCCTTCCTATCCTAGGATTCTCCACAAAAATCTACAAGTCTAACATATGTACCAACAGATCTAACAAACTATTAAAATCAAAGAGTTTGTTGGCAACCACTTTAAGAAAAAATGAATGGCATGTCTTGCTTCTTGGGAGCATCTTCTCCGGTGTCATGTGTCCTCCAAGCTTGTATGTTGATCTCGAGTTGTCCCCTGTTTATATTTGGTTCCCTCCAAATCATCAAAGTCAATAGGAAGTAATAAATTGAAAACCTCTGACTGTAATGGCCAGTTCGTAGCACCCTTTATAAAATTGCTTTGCAGATTCTGTAGCGCCCTTCTTCCTATTTTCTCTGTGATGGACTGGTCGCGGTCTGTTAGCGTTCTCCTCGTGACTTTCCTTTGATGTTTTGTATTAGCACCTAGTTTTGTTGCCACACGTTGCTCTCGGATTGGACTCTATATAAGCATGTGATTGAAGAAGTTGTCAAGGGCGGTTTGGATCCACACCTCTCTGACTCCTGCAATCCACCACCAACTGCCACGTACCTCTCTAGCTATACCATGGTTTCGATTGTGGGACCACTAACGTTCAAGCACTTTCTGTCTCTGCAGTGAAGTGTGGTTGTCGATCTTGTTACAATATGCGATCTGGGAACGCCCTACTATTTTATCACCCCTGCTAAAGTTTATTCGTCTACCAACTCCAAGATCTTTTTAACCATGTTTAAAGATGGCGCCAATTTTGGTGTTCAGGAGTTTTGGACACTCAGCAGGAATACCTCCCAGAGGACGATCTCCTGAATCTGATGTGGTGGCCTGACGACAATGTATTAACGTGTCATGGAAAGAAGGGTGACACGTGTCACATGGAAATGGGCAAATGACACAACCAAATGACCTAGAATGAGTGCCACGTGTCTCAACTGATGGTTGCCACATGTCTTGATTCTCAATTGACAGTTGCCATGTGCTTCAGAATATGAGCGCCACGCGTCTGAACTGATGAGTGTCAAGTGTATTCAACGCTTTGGGGTTTGGGAGTGTCTGCATGCAGAGTTTTTATAACTCTCGGAATAGTACGGGACCGAAGTGATGTAGTGGCCTAAAATGAATTCCATGTGTCCTCAACGGATGAGTTCCACGTGCTTCGTTACTTTGGCACTTTGGGGCTTCTGTCTAATCGTTAAGCCTTGTGCGACTTTGAAACTCCAAATGCACGAGAGCCACTAATCTGAACTGTACATGGGATCTCCACCGTTGAAAATTGAACCTGTCTATTTGCTTGTATTTCAAGCCCGAAATGGACTACTCTAAATGTTGTGTTTTTTGCTCATGGTTGTTTCCTGTGAAAACAAAGGACTTGGACAACCTTTTGTGAGCTCAATCAATGAAAACAAGATGACCAGTAATTTGAACCAAATCACGATATAAAACTTTGTGCAAAGAATCAGTCAAGAAAGACAATAAGGAAAACCAAGTCATTGAACAAAAGGGAAACCGACTTTATCAACCATAAGAGGAAAAATTTCTAGGAAGGTATGCAAAAAAGAGAGAGATGGGGTAGGGGTGAAAACTTAGGTCTTAACAAAAATTACATGTTACCCTTAAAAACTTCATGTGATAACAACATACATTGACTATTGAACATGTGAATCTATAAATCCTCGGATATCATAGTGAAACATGACTTCACCCCATGTAACCAAGGTATGTGGGTATCTATCAACAACTACAACATGTCCCCAGGACATCCACTCCCTGTGATGCATCAGTACTTGATCATGTGCACTCTTGTCTCAGTGCCAACCCTTTTTCATGTTGGATGAGGCCCAACAGACTCAATGCCAACCCTTTTTCATGTTGGATCATATTTTTCCATACTTGATGCCAGCCCTTTTTCATGTTGGATGAGTTCCACCTGTCACTCCCTCTGAAGAGGGATCACACCAAGCTTGTCCCCAAAGTACTTGAACTTCTTCCTCGACAATGGATTGGTGAACACATCTGCAACTTGATCCTTGATAGTCACGAATTGGAGCCTCACTGCTCCCCTCTATACCACATCCCTGATATAGTAGTATCTGATCTCAATATGCTTCAACATGTCATGGAACACCAGGTTCTCTGACAAGTTTATGCAACTTTGGTTGTCACACCAAATGCAGGTATCCTCCAATCCAAGACCAAATAACCCAAACAACGGCTTCTAAATCCATATTGTTTCTCTGCTCGCTGCACATGATGCCACATACTCAGCTTCAACTGTACTGAGTGAAAAACATGTAACACCCCAAGTCCGAGCTCCTGCTGAATTGTAATTATGTTTATAGGCTGGTGAGACAAGTATTTATAAGCTGGAAGACTTATATGTTTATTGGGCCGAAGAGCCTAGATGCTTAAGGCCAATGAGCCTGATTCTTGTATATGTAAATATTCATATAATTAATAAAATTACATTGTTGCGTGTAGACCGACCATGAAGAAAGAGTTAAGGGGGACTAAGCTCCACTAGGAAGGGTAAGGGAATGGGATAAGTGTCTAGGAATAGGGGCTAATCAAAAAGGGCTTACCTCTAAAGGGATAATATTATATTATTATTTCCAAGAGGCTAAGGTTAAAATAATCCGTGTTGTACTAAGTTCCTGGGGAAAAGGGAACGAGTGTTAAGTGGAACTCATGCAGTTTTAAGAAGACATGGGTCAACCTGGGTGCATGCATTTATAGCTGGGAAAATCATCTTGTTGGGGATTCCTTCTCGTTGGATCTTTCCTCTCTCACGCACTCACCATTCTCAAGACATTGTCCATTCTTTGCAGGGTTGTCCATATTTCCCATTTGACCACTGATTCACGCATGAAGCCATTGTCTTCTTTGTCGCCCTCTGCATCACTCACGCACCTCTAGAACTAGTAAACTCGTGAAGTTGACTCGTACCCTTCCTGTGAAGAAAATGCACCTATATTATGCCTAGTATGTATTGTGCCTTAACAGTTTGTTGTTGTTGCCCACACAGCTCCTTGATTGAGCGTGGCTTGCTTCCATCATATGCGTTATACTAAACTTTGGTGTTTCCATCACCCTTACTTGAATTGACTTAGGAGTTGGACTGAAGAAGCAGGTTGCCAGTCCTATGGAGTCGAAGAGGCGGGTTGTCGGGCCCGTGGACTGAAGAAGCAGGTTTTCAGACCTATAAGCAACTCTCTCCAGGTGAGAGAGGTTGTTGGGGAAGTGATTTTCCAGAGGGAGCCCAACTACAACTATAGTTCTCTGAGAATTCCTCTCTGGTCTGTTGTTGAAGCCCTGGAAGGGAAGTGGGGCAGCCGAAGGACTGTTGAGCAGAGAAGGGACACACTTCTTGGGGTGGGACAAGCATGTGGGAAATGA
>JASDQU010755077.1:66513-97179 GCA_032191745.1 Picea mariana | reverse complement strand
ATAAGTCTTCTTCGAAGAGAAGCTTTAAAGTATCCCTAGTTGTCCATCCACATCCGTGATCCTATGATGGAATCTTTAGGGCATGGAATCTATAAAAAACTCCATGGAGCCGAGAACTAAAGAAACACATAAAGATTCCAAGAAAGAAAGAGAAGATAGAAAAACCAGTCATTGTATCAAGAATCACAAGATTACCATCCTGATATGAACTCAATAAAATAAATCAAGCAGAGGAACTGAAAGTCGTGACGAAGAACCGTGTATGAAAGACTTATGAATGAAAGCATTGTGAGATCTAGAACTAGAGGTTCTCCCATATGGAGCGAGAAGACTATGATGATTACTTGTTCCAGTAAACCAGACTTATCTCTACATGAGTCATTATATCATCCACAACACCCATAAGTTGGAGTTCTACATCAAATGAATGCAAAGAATGTTCTCCAGAGAAATTGAATAAAGAGCATATGAAGAGCAATCTCAAGACTGAGGCATACCAGAAAGAGACCCTTGAATGCATATAGAAGAAGATAACTTGGTGGAGAACCTCCAGTGCGTAGAAGAAGCATGGTGAAGATTTCCTATAACATCAAGATGATTACTCAGTAGATCAGATCTCATGATGACAGAAGAAGTGCCACATGGATATGTTCCAATTTTCCAACTATGATATACTCTATTGTTCAGAGCTACATAAGTCCTTCACAGTGTTCTAGACTAAAGTACATTTGAAATCAAGCATTACATTATCCGTGATGAATTCCAGAAAGGAGAAAGTGGTTCTCTAATACATATCTCCACAAATGAGCAGATAAGCAGACATTTTGGTAAAGCTTCTATCCAAGATGAAAGAGTTTGCGTACTCAAGTTGGAGCTCATGGAAACAACTTCCTTTTTGAAAAAGGAAGAGATGACTCCCAGGTTGGGAGGGAGCACTGAAAATATTATTAAAGACATTCATTTTCAAAAATAGTCCATCTTGGACAGACGCTTTCTTGTTCGGAAAGTGGATTGAGATTTCTGACGGATAGCGATATCCCATTGTGGTTAACATGGGAAATGGTCAAGATTGTTGATGTATCATAGACAACGACTTCCCATTGTGGCTAACATGGGGAGTGGTCTAGGGCAGTCTCTCTTCTTGAGGGTTACTCAAGAAGACTGGCCTGCCTCACCAGACAATGATTTCTCATTGTGGTTAACATGAGGAATGGTCCGTTTTGGAGGTTGATACAGGACAGTCTTTTCCTCTTGTGGTTAACATAGGAAATGGTCTGGACAGTCATTCCTTAGGGTTATACATTCTCTCTAGGGTGCACTTTGATTAGTGTAGGAGGAATGGTCCAGGCTCAACAATCAGGGACAAACATTCCTCGGGGTTTATACATTATCTCCAGGGTGCACTTTGATTAGTGTAGGAAGAATGGCCAAGGGTGGGGAATGGTCTAGGTTCAGAAGACGGGACAATTATTCTTCCTTGCTTGAGAAGAATAGTCCAGATATCTCATTGTTCTACTCTGAGGGCAGATATTATTTCATATCTCACAAACGTGAGTGAAAGATTGGCCCAGATGATTCAGTTTATATCATAACATTGTTTATGTGCAGGTTGATATCAGATGATTGATATGAAGATTGTATGACAATAGATGTGTACTACTGTGGTGGATATGTTCCACTATTCATGACTATACGTTGTTGATCAAGTACTTGTGTGTTACTTGGTGTGGTAGTGTACCACTGATTGTAGTTATGTTCTATTTTTGTTCTGATTATATTGAAGACTATCAACAGTTTATTGGAGATAATCATCAGCCAGATGAATGATGAACAAAGATTTTCCAGACGGAAAATGGTTCAGAGCATTTACTCTTCTAGACTAGAAGAATGGCTCTTGTATCACTCTGTGGAGTGAGCATCATGTTTGATTACTCATATAGAGTATGGTTTCGAGAGATGATGCAGTTGATGACACTGATTATGATGATGGTGCTCATGATCTAGTCATGATCTAGTTTATATAACTATGTTGATGCTACCGGGTGAATGGTATGATTTTGTGCTCAAGACCATTACCTGTAATACCTCCCTAGCTAGGAGAGAGTGTTGATATTATGGTAGTTGCGGGAGGTATTTACCTCCACGTGTGAACCTAACAAGAATAGAAGACTCCGAGAAGCAAGAGAAACCCTAATGAGTTGGCTAATAACCCTAGAAGACTTGTCAACTCAAGAAGATAATATGTATTAGATTATTAGCCTCCAAGAGAAGAAGTCGGCCAGAAGAATTAATATATATTGAACAGACAGGTACCCAGAAGGAGAATTCGGCCCCAGTAAGTCTGCTAGAACCACTATAAATACAGGGTGCCAGTCTCTCATTTGAAAAAATCTCAGTAGTTGCAGAGAGCCAGTTCTACGCAGTGCAGTTGCAGTCTTGTGCGTAGGTTTGGAGGAGAGTTGTCGTTGTAGCTAGCAGTTACGCTTGGACTATCTCTTGGCTAGGGTTTGGACTATCTGATCAGCTCTTTATGATACATTATCCTTGGGAAAAGGTGTGCTACCCTTTGTTTGTCTATCTAGCCTAGGGTTTGCTTCTGGAGTGATTCTTTGTCAAGGTTAAGGTGCTCGGAGGGTGGCTTCGGCCTATGGTTGAGTGACAAGGGTATTGTCAATGGTAAAAAGAGCACACAATATTTCATATTCTAACAAAGTGTGTCACCTTGTGGTGCCCCAATCTTGTTCGTGAAGAATAAATATGGGACATTGATATTCTACATTGATTTTAGACAGTTGAACAAGGTAACTATAAAGAACAAGTATTATCTACCAAGGATTGATGATCTCTTCGATCAGTTAAAGGATGCGAGGGTATTTTCAAAGATACATCTCAGGTCAGGATACCATCAAGTAAGGATTAAAGAGGAAGATATTAGCAAGATCGTCTTCAGGAAAAGGTATGGTCATTATGAGTTCATAGTGGTGTCATTTGGTTTATCAAATGCGCCAACTGTTTTTATCTTCTTAATGAATGGTGTTTTCCGGGAATATTTAGACAAGTTTTTCATTGTCTTCTTGGATGACATCCTTGTATATTCCAAGTCAGAAGAAGAGAATGAGCATCATTTGAGGAAGGTGTTGCAAGTGCCAAGAGAGCATCAATTGTATGCCAAATTGAGAAAGTGCTCATTTTATCAAAACAAAATTCACTATTCGGGGCATATCATATCTGACGAAAGGATAGCAATGGACCCTGAAAATATTGAGGCCATTAAAGGGTGGACAATACCTAAGAATGCAATAGAATTCAGATCTGTCATGGGTCTAGCTGGCTACTACAGAAGGTTCATTGCAGGGTTTTCAAGAATAGTTCATCCCATCACTTCCTTGCAAAGGAAGGGGAAGAAGTTTCAATGGACAAAAGACTGTGAAAAGAATTTCCAACAATTGAAGAAGTTGTTAACCAGTGCTCCAATTCTAAAAATTGCAGATCTGGATGAAGATTTTGTGGTTTGCAAAGATGCGTGCAAAGAAGGACTTGGAGGAATCCTTAGTCAGAACGGATTTGTAATATGTTTCGAGTCCAAAAAATTGAAAGAGCATGAAAGGCTCTATGCGACTCATGATTTGGAGTTGGTGGCCATAATGCACACTTTGAAGAAGTGGAGGCGCTACCTCATGGGAAAGAGGTTTGAGTTGAGGACAAACCATAATGGACTGAAGTATTTGTTTGATCAGCCTACATTAAATGTCAGGCAGAGCATATGGTTGGAATTCCTCTATGAATATGACTTTGATATCAAGCACATCAAAGGAAAGGAGAAAAAAGTGGTTGATGCACTCACCAGAAGAGTGCATGAGTTGCATGCTACAACCATTATCATGTACCAATTAGATTTGAAAGACAAAATTGTGGAGGCTACAAAATCATATTTGCAATACATGGAATTGGTAACAAAATTTCATCAAGGTAAAATGCAACAGAAAGTTGAAGATTATGAATTGGGAATTTATGGAATTCTCTTGTTCAGAAACATAGTTTATGTACCCAATTCTCCTTAATTAAGAAGTGTGATTTTAAAATAAATGCACAATGTACCTTATGCAGGACACCCATGATATCAGAAAACAGTTTCAGCAGTCAAGAGCCAATATTATTGGCCAAGCGTGAAGAGGGAGATTGTTGATTGTATTGCCAAATGCTTGGAGTTTCAAAAGGTAAAGAATGAGAATATACACCCAGTTGGTTTGCTACAACCATTACCCATTCCTGAGTGGAAATGAAAAGTGGTTGCAATGGATTTCATCACAGGATTTCCCAAAACAAGCAAGCAGCATGATGCAATCATGGTGGTGGTGGACAAGCTTACTAAAGTTGTCCATTTCATTCCTATTAAAGTTACTCACAAGGAAACCAATGTTGTTGATATTTATATGAGGGAAGTCGCACACTTGCACGATATACCCAAGACAATTGTGTCTGATAGAGACCCAAATTTTACCTCAAAGTTTTGGAAGGGGTTATTCAAATGGTTCAGAACAAATCTGAACTTCAAAACAGCCTATCATCCTGAGTCTGATGGTAAAACAGAAAGGGTGAACCAAGTGGTAGAGGATATTCTAAGGATGTATGTGATGGAAAAACCATATAAATGGGAATATTATCTACACTTGGTAGATTTTTCCTACAACAATGGGTATCAAGCATCGTTGAATATGAGCCTGTTTGAAGCATTGTATGGCAGAAAGTGAAACACTCCAGTAGGCTAGGACAACCCAACTAATAGGGTAGTGGTTGGGCTAGAGTTGCTCAAGGAAATGGAAGAAAAAATGTTGAAAATTAATCAGAATTTGAAGGTTTCCCAAGACAAGAAGAAAAGCTATGTTGATAAGAACAGAACTCACAAGGAATTTAAAGTAGGGGATCATGCATTCTTGAAAGTTAAGGCCGACAGAAGCTCCATGAAGTTGGGAAACTGTTCAAAGTTGGAAGCTCGCTATTGTGGGTCCTTTGAAATCCTAGAGAGAATTGGTCTAGTAGCATATATGTTTGCATTACCTGCATCTATGTCTATACATAATGTATTTCATGTGTCATTGCTTAAGAAATATATACATGATGCTAATCATGTTATTGATTGGAATGTGATTTAGGTGGAGCAATGTTGGTAGCAGGCTGAAGTGGAAAGAAGGATGATCGTGGAGAAAAAAAGCGTGCAAAAACTGAAGTAACAATTGGAGGGAAACACAACACGCGTGCATGCAAGAAAGCATGCACAAAGGAAGCGACGGCTAGGAGGAAGAACAACATGCGTGCATGGGAGGAAGACCTAACGTCGGTAGGGTTAGGATTTTGTAATACATTGTAAATGGCTGAAGATCCCAATAGATATAAATATAGATACGTAGGTATAATAGACGGTTCCAGTTTTTGTTGTGGAAGGTTGGTTCTTGATTAGTTTGTCTCAAAATTGAAAGGGGGACAAGTTTTCTCTACCTCTTTTCCACTCGCCTCCCGACCTGTCTCCGGGGATTTCTTGGGGACCTCCTTCTTCGACTTAGCTCTCTCTGTCGCATCTTTGGTCGCGTTGTCTGACCTTGTTCGGCTTGTGGAAGGAGTGTCCACCGAAGGCTTCCTTATCGGGTTCGTTTTTTGTGACTCAATAGGCACGTCCTTGCTCCAGAGGTTATACTTATTCTGGAACTGCATGATGGCGTTTTGATAGCCTTTCCTAAACTCTTCCATCACCCAAGATGATGCATCATTTGTTTTAAGTATCATATAATCATCGGCCTCTGGCACAAAGTCTTCATCCCTACTCATATATTGATTCTCCTCGCTCTTCGTCAGGAACACGCGCGGGTTTTGGTCATCGCAAGAATGCATCTAGTCATCGAATGTATGGTCAAAATCCTCATCCGCGTAGTTGTTCTGGAAAGGAGGCCTCATTTTCTGGTCACCTTGATCCTTTGCTTTATGTTCCCTATGTCTGATCTAAGGGATTTGACCTCTTCTAAGGTTCTGAATTCTGGGAGGTGGGTCGTTTTGTTCTCAGGCAACAGGTATGTTTCCCATGGAAATTCTCTCCATCAACTTCTCCATGGTCTTCATCATCATGTCGAATTTATCATCTAAGGACCATGACGTCGATGGTTGTGCATCTCCCTGGGGTCTCTTTTCGCCTCAGTTGAACTTTGGTTTTATTTTTCCCGACGCCATCATGTTTACTTCGACTTCGACAACATTTCTCATTATAGCATCTAGATTCATTGATCTCCTTTCTCTTAACAATAGGGAGAAATCATTTTCGAAGGAATCAGCATACCGCAACTGCGCAACACCGGGGAGCGGCTTGACTTCTGCAGGGATCGAGTTGTACACCTTCAAAAAGTGGGCCGAGAATTCCTGCACCATCTCTTCCAGTGCTTTATTCATGTTATTGTATTGTGCCAGCAGCTGCAAAGGGTTTTCTTGTCTCCCCATTTATCTAGGAACGACGTCTCAAATGCGACGAAGTCCCGAATGCTCGCGGGCGGGAGGGATTTGAACCATTTTATTACATCTCTTGAGAGGCTTTGTGCGAACAACCTCATTTTTTCATCTGCGTAGTCCACCTCCTCCAGGTCGATGAAATCATTAAACCAATCCAGGTTCCTCTAAGCGGAAACATTTCCCTCAGCGTCGTAGAGCCTAATCCTCTGGCTATAATTTTGAGGTAAGTCATGCAATTGGGCAGGCAGGATGAGGGGAGTGAATCGAGTGGCCATAGCCCTAGGAGGATTCAGATTTTGAGGGATATTATTTGATACTAGGGCTCGAAATTTCTTTGGATCGAAAACAATCTCATCCAAACTAGTCTATGACTTCGACCAAAACAGAGTTTGCTCAAAGAATGCGTCAAACTCAAGGTCGTCAATGCTCTGTGAGTCGTCTTTGGGCAAGGATAGGCTTTTGTTCATGTAGTATAAAGGGTCTGACGCTTTCTCTCTAGCCTTGCACAATATCTTCTCGGGGTCGTACATAGGCTCCGAGTGGTTTGGGTCAGGATTCACTCTGGTGCAAATCGTCTTTGGAGCTAGGTTTCCTGAACTGAGCTACTTGAGGCTACTGGTTTGTTTGGACTGGAGTCACCAGGGTAAGGATTTCAGCTGGTATGGATCGTTGTCCCTCTGTTACCCTCAGGGGTCAAACTACAACGTTGTCATTCTCCCAAGGAAAACCTATTCAATTTAGTTCCCCGACAAAGACGCCAGAATGTTAGCACTCCATAAATCTGTTTGTTCGATAAATAGAGGACGAAGGTAATTTTTTCAACCAACTTTGAGACTTGAAAATAGCCTTTCGGATCTGGAGAGGGCTCTCTCAGAAATGGCACGATCTCCGCGCAAGGTATGACTTTGAAAACAATGGATAGATTTAACACCTATGATATAATGGGTTCTGGTTATATTGGCGCAGGAAGGTAAGACTTGGGCTATGGGGTCGATCTGAGGAAGAGACGGAATAAATAACTCAATGACTGGACTCGAGAGGATAAGGCTAGGCGAGCAACAACCTTCAGTGTAAAACTGTAATGTGTGGTGGGAGAAATTATAGGAAGTAACTCAGGAGCTTCGATGTGGATGAATTCAGAGTTAGCCTTAGGGGAAAACATTTTGTCTAAGTGGTGCGAACAATGGGGCCTTGTATAGCGAATCCGCAAGTTCAATAATTCATTCTAAAATAGAAAGAAAGAGATGTGAAATAAAGATAACAGGAAAGCACATATGCAAAGAAAGAAGCACAATACATCCAACTGTTACAACTAGAATCTTTTCATCAAGTCACAGGACCTTTGCATTAAATTCTGGTCAAAACTTCAAATTAAATACAATAGCTATCATCTACCAAATTTTCCAACCAAATTGGCTTACATCGAAAAGATGAAATATATAAACAAGGGTGCCACTTGGGCTACCCTGTTTCCTAATCGCTAACCCTTAGAACTAGGAAAAATGAGCAACATGCATTGAAGACTCTTCGCATAGTGTTTTCCAAAAATAGACAATCACACATTTTTACTTATGACTGTTTGCAGTGTCACCACAGGATCTGATCGTTGGTTATGATTTGGCATGGATAAAAGATGTGTCACTATGTTTCTTTGAGCAGGTGTCCCAGCGAACAAGTGTCTGTCAGGAGCTTGATGTCTGTAAATAACGGCTTCGATTTATGTGATGTGATCATTTGTTGAGAGTTGCACGCAGTAAGAAGTTGTTAGATCGTCGTGGTCGTTATCAAAATGGTAGCATGATCCAGAGAAACGTATCATTCAAAACTGCCAAGATTTGTCTCATCCTTAGCGAGTGCAGAGACGAGTGCCAGGTAAACTTATTTTTCCTGCGCGCTAGGGAGAGCTACGTGGGCTTCTTTCTCGGTCGTTTCGCATTCTCTGGAATGTTTTGAATGCCTTTCTTCCGTCAGCTTCTGTGTTTCTCGCAGTTGTACAATGGTGTCTTGTGCCTCTCTGAGCTTCCTTTTCAACCATGCCACATTCCCTTCACAACCCTGCGTTGCCGACGCTTCTGTAGCCTTTGTCACTAGTTGTCGCCTTAATTCCATGTTTCCCTGATAGAGTTCAGCGGTGGCCAGCTTTGATTGCTCCAATTGCTGAGATGGCACTTGCTCATTCGCTCCTGCAATATCCGCTCTCCTTGTTCTGCTCCTGTCTTCGTGGCTCGATCCCCCAGCAGGTTCTAGCCGGATGGCACGTCTGAGTCATTCTTCAGCTATCAATCTGACGCACGGTTCTTCTAAAATTCGAGCTCCCATGATTTCCTAGTTTTTTCTCGGCCTGCCCCTCCTCCGAGGCATTTGTTGTTGGGGAGAGGGGGCTCTTACGTCTTTGGGAATGCTTGTCGCAGGTGAGAATGAATCTCAGTCCCTTTGGGGCTCATACCTTACATTTTTGTTGCTCCATGCACCTTTCCTTACGCTCTGATAGGTCGTCATGGCACGACCAAGGTGAACTCTGCGCATAGTGTATCCAACAAACGCACAGGAAGGAAGGTTCTGATCACGCTGGACTTGCAAGGGAAATTGTGAATAGAGTCTAGGCCTGGTTCTATGACTGGAGAGAATGTTGAGCATCTGAAATTTATAACAAATCGGACAGGAGAGGAAATCACGCTGGAGGACAGCGAATTCATGGCAACGAGATGTTCTAAGTCAAGTTGCAGGTTTTCCATGGAAAATCCACGCGTGTAGGATACAAGTGATAAGGTTTGTTGGTCATGCATGATATGAACGCCGTGATTTTTCATTCCCTCGGCCTCCATGATGAACTGATAATAATTGTTGTACTTTCTGAAGCGACCTCTATTAACCACTTGAATCGACTTGGGGCACGTAGAGACTAGTTTCTCGACAAGACTCGACTTTCATGGAAAATACATACTCGTACCTATTATACAAGTTTTGAATCTGACATCCCTTTCCGTTTCCAAGGGCCAACCGGACACTTGCTGACTTCAAACTCATGGTGTTACGTACCCGACTTCACATGTTCAGGAGCATGGGTCATAACGTGACTTTAAAACCGACTCTAAATTGGAAAGAAAAATGGCGGCGCTAACATGCACCATACAAAAAGACCCTGATAGTGAAATAAAATTTAAACTAATGATCTGGATCAGCTTGCCACAAAATACTTCCACTTGACTCTGCAAAATATCCCTTATCAACCATGAAAATTAATTCATAAACCAACAAGAATACACAGACTAACAAAGATAAATCAAACACCTTTAAAACAAGTTGTTGAATGGTATGATTCAGTTTTGAAGCCAACTGCCTTCAATAAGACCCTATTGTCAGCGAGAGGATTAGGCTTTCAAGTAAACTCAGAAATAAATGAAAACTAAAGCTATCTCACTAGAGAGCAAACCTTAATCTTGTAGTTCTCCTTCTATTCTCTCCCTTTTATCATCCTCTCATTGAACCTTTATTCTTTCTCAATAAGTTGAGGTAGTTCAACTACTTCATTTAATTAAGTCAAATTAACTTAACTAATTAGTTTAGGGAGAAATAATTAATAGTAATATATAAATAAGGGTCTAGTTAATAATTACCAAATAGGTGGGACCCCTTGTGTCTCCCATCATTCTTTTGCAAATCATCAAATATAAAATACAAAATTTATCATTTGGATCATATAACACCCTTGTAGCTCTCATGGACATGATTTAAATTGAATATTTAAATATCATCAAAATTTAAGGACATATCCCAAGAAAACAATATATCCATCTTATTGACAAAAAATATCCAAAATAAAGCTTGATGTCCAAAAATATACTGAAAATCATTAAACATTGTCTTCATCACTGAATATAAAAAAAAAACATTTAAAATCCATATTTGTTGTTATGTGAGCATATTTCCTCTTATCATTATTGTCTCCTCTTGACTTCTCTAGAGTAGCCATTGGTTGGTTATACCCTTGGGGTTGTATTTCGTTGATCACATGGGAGCATTCATCTTTTAGGTGGAGACGTGAAGACACAGATTTAGCAAACTCTATGGATGGATTGGAGGGAGAGGTCGTTCATTTTCTTTTTTCTTGCACAGGTTGTGGGATATCAGTTTTTAATCTTTTGTTGGCATGCAAGGATTGTACAAGAGAAACAACATGAGAAATTTGAGCATTTGGATCAACTAGTGGTGGTAAAGGTAATGAAACAGTGGGCCAACCACGGTGGTGAGAGACAGGATGGTGAAAAAATTATTTCCACCCGTCATTAGCGGGGACTTTGGGCTACATTGACACATGTGGAGGAACAGGAATGCCAGAAAAATTCTAAGGAGGTTGAAATGGTAGTCTGTCAGGTCGGGGATGCAATATAACATGGCCAACCAAATTGAAAAACACAGAGTGAAACAACTAGTTTAAATCATGTGGATCAACATTGAAGTGAGGCGTTCTATAGCCTCACTGCCAGTTACCTATGCCTCTATTATTTCGGCCATTATTGCCCCTGCTGAAAAAAAAAATCACCCTGTAGCAATATTTAACCAGTCATGAAAAGTTATTAATAAACCATACATGAAATTCTACTTAAATAAATCAAGATTTGGCTCTATTATTTACTACATGACGCATGCAATCCATCCATAAAAAATGTCATTTATTAATTGCCACACGAACAGGGAATTGATAGGGTCATTGGGAGTATGGAGGGCTTGTATTTAGCATAAAGTGATATCATGGAGGGGAAAATATTTATGAATATTGTTCAATCAATCAACAAAAATAATCAACTGTGTATCTAAACATATCTCAGAATACCAATAATCAATTACTACCACTTCATTTCTTGCATTTCCATATAGATCTTTCCTTGAAAATGAGTAACAACAGAACAAGGAGTGAAAAATGCAATTGGGATAATGAGGGGAGTGTATTTTGAATAAAATGGTATAATGGAAAGGACTCCCATGGATATTGTCCTAATAATATATCAAACAATGACATCTTCTCCATCAATTAACAATCACCACCTCTTATTGTCTCAAAACTTAACAATGCCCTATTTTCAAAAAACAACCCAAAACTTGTGTTTATTTTCAAGGCTACTCATTTGTCTTAGAAATTTATTTGCACAACAACCAATTTATATTTTATTGCCCAAGAATTATTTAACAATAATAATATTGCTTTTATATAACAAATTCGAGGAGTGAACAACATCATAATAATCACATCCTCGAGGAAAGGATCGATTGTGATCCACAATATAATCACCAATACATTTTAAATCGCCACAGGGTTCCACGAAGTGGCCCCAAAAGGGATCCTTGTGTATAACATAATCAAATTTGAAACTTTAAATAACAACGCTTCTAAAATCCCTTTCATTCTGGTTCACAAAACTTATTCAACGCATATATAATTCATCCACAGAGGTATTCCTTCCATACAAAATCGAACACACATTAGGTCGTATCCCTTAAACAGTGATTTTGCAATGTTGGCATCACCCCAATATCTCCACAGGACAAACTGTATTACAGAAAAATGAGTGGGCTTAACATTCTTTCCATCTTTGCACAACAAATAATCAACTAAACGCATGACCAAAAATGAGCACGAACGGTGCATTTATTAAACTCTGGGTTGGCCACCCCCATAATAATTTCCAATACACAAGGTTCAATACATAACAGTGAAGAGTAATGTGGTGAGGAGGACGAGCTGACCAAATTGAGGGTTTAGCGAAAAAGAGCACGAGAAGCTTAATACTTCTACAAAAATTCACATTTATATTCACATAGTTGTTACAAGGATGTGGGAACAATGGGCACAAAAACTAACAACTTAAATGATAAGCAGAGTGTCCATATAACCCACAGGTAAGGAGAAGTGATACGCTTTGGGAAGAAACTCAAAACAAGAAACCAGAGGCAAGGCAGGCCCGAGAGTTTCCCCAACTATATTCTTTCCCACAAGTAAAGCACGGATATCATATACATATGAAACATCCACACATTTGTTCAATGTGCATGCTTCAAATACAATGCCACAAATACCAACACTTAACCACCAATCTATACACAGTCAAAATTTCCATATACCATAACTTCGGAAAAGCACAGACAGCAAGAAAACTCAAGAGCCAATCGTTGACTTAATTAAAGAGCAAAGCGAAATATTCATGGATGGAGCAGCAAGAAATCCATAGTTGTGTAAAAATTGCTAAGGAGAAAGGACCAATCATGTATACCTCTTCCACGATCGGACAAAGCAAAGCAGAAGCAACCAAGAAGAACAAATGCAAAATTACTAGGGTGGCGGGATCGAGGAGGGTTAGAGCGACGTGCATTTATTGCATGTTGTATCTACAATCATCCATAGCCAGTACGAGCAAGCTAACATACAACACATCAACCACTAACTCCAAATCAATTTAATGCAAGTTGAATACACCACCATTTCCCTAAGTCTCCAACTTAACAAATGTGCCAACCCTTGTTTAAAACTCCAATGTTACATATATCAAATACTTGCTAGGGATACCATGTCTCAACCTTTAGATTTCCAACTTTAACAAATGCGTGCAATCCTTGTAGCATGGAATCAACATATCACACATGTAACTTAAACATGGATTTTAGGTCCCTCATCAAACTAAATGCAGCATAATAATAATTATGAGTGTTATATAAAAACAACACCATTCCCTTTTCAATCATATCGCCCATAACATCATTTGATCAATTATTTCGACAGTGACCTTAAAAGCAAATAAACTGTAGAGCTTGTATCTCAGCCAACTCATAAGCACATAGAACATAAGTGTTGTATCTTCATCATAGTCACACAAGTCACACAAAGGGCCCCACCTATTAGTATATTATTAGATATAATTAAATAATAAGGCCTTGCAACCATTTGCAAGTAGGTATCCTATGTTGCGCTTTTAGGCGTCAACAAACTGGTGACTCCACAGGGAAAGTTGTTTCCAACAGATTAAGAAATCAGAATGTCTGGTTTCACAGACCAGGTGAACATAGATCAAAGAATTATTGACCAGAATGATTATGCAACAGGGGGGAAAAGATGGTTTAAAGGAAATAATGAGACGAGATTTTGGGAATAACTTATGGAAAGTGGTATGTATGAAGGGGTTTGGTCATGTATGCATAACATTATATCAGTCACAGTAAAAGTGTTTCTTCGTGTTAAGAATAATTTTTTTGATATGCTCTTTTGGATCTCTGGATGGAGGGAAGAAAGGGATAGTAGAAAATAGGGAAGAAGACCAAATCATTTATCTAACAGTAGTACTGAAAGCAAAAATCATTCTCAGCGTTGTCTAAAAGGAGGAAATCATAACAGTTGTGTAACCTTTATTGTTATTGATTAACGATACTTACAGAATGGCATTGTTGTGGAAAAACTGATCCAAAATTTTATTTATGATAAACATAAAACAAAATGGCAGAAAATAAAACAGCAGAAATTGAAAATTCAATTTAACAAAGAATAAAACAGTGAAACAAAAAACTATATACAACAGTGATTTTTGCATGGAATTTATCAATCACATTGGTTCCACATAATGTTTCAAGTGGGAACCATTGGTACTATAGGAAAACAATCGCTCTTCCAAATCCTTTAAAAGATAAGAGTTTGTGCCTAGGACAAAAGTGATTTTGAAAGAACCTAGCCATAATTTCTGAAACTTCAAATGTCTTCCTCTGTCAGCATGGGCTAAGTCCCAAAGTAATACTTTCTCATTTATCTTAAATTTAACAGCTTTTGCGCGTTTTTTAAAATACTTCTTTACAGTTTTTTGTCTTCTCTTTATGTTTTCCAAGGCAAACATTCTTTGTTCTTCTAAGGCTAATAGTGCATTTATCCTTTGAGGGACATTGGAAGAATTTAATTCTTCAATCTGTAGCATCATGCGTAGAGAAGAAAGTTTCAGCTCAGTAGGCAAAATGGTTTCTTGACCATAAACAAGATGAAAGGGGGTGCAACCTATGCTTACCTTGGTGGTAGTGTGATATTCCCAAAGGGCGTAAGTGAGGAGGGTGTGTCATTGATGAGAATTATCTTCGATGAGCCCCTTTATGATCCTAACCATATTTTTGTTAGTAGACTCGGCTTTCTCATTTCCTTTGGGGTAATAAGTTGATGAAGTGAAATGCTTGACTCCCAACTTAACTAGAAATTGAATCAATTTTGGGGAAATGAAAGCAGGACCATTGTTTGTAATAATTTCTAAAGGAATGTCAAATCTGGAGAAGATATTAGTTTTTAGGAAAGAGATTACATGTTCATCCTATGAGTGTCTAAAAGGGGTAGTGTCAGTCCACTTAGTGAAATAATCAGTGGTTGTCAAAATAAAAATATGCCCTGCAGAAGACGGAGGATTAATAGAACCAATAAAGTCTAGGCCTCATTTAGAAAAAGGAAAACCTGGGAGAATAGGTTGCAAAGGCATAGCAGAAAGACGTTCTTTCCCAACGAATTTTTGGCACTTTTCACAAGATCTTACGAATTTATAAGAATCTTGAAAGATTGAAGGCCAATAGTAACCATTTCTTATTATTTTAAAAGTAGTATCTTTTGCAAAAAAGTGGCCACCAACGTGAATAATAGAATCTGAAGATCCATGAGTTTCATGTAACAAATTATGTGCTTCCTCATCATTCACACATTGAATTAATATACCATCAGCAAACCTTCTAAACAAAAAGTCTCCTAAAATAATATACCTGGAAGATTCAAGACGAAGTCTTCTCCTCTGATTAGGATCTAAGTCAAATGGGCATTTATGATATTGCAAGTAATACACCATATTTTTATACTAAGGGTGTTCAGCAATAGAAAGGGTTTGACTCTCAATATAAAATAGTGTTGAAAGAGGATTATCCTGATCATCAAGTTCTTCACTTGCTTCAGCATGTTGAGCTAAGTGAAGGGCTAAGTCTCATCCCTTGATTGTTTTTGAAGTCATGATCATCAAATCATGCTCATGGATCTTGGTAAGTCAATGTGCAAGCTTCCCTGAAAGATAAGTCTGTGGAAGCAGAAACTTGACAGTAGGGAAAAGGACTTTTACTTGCGTATGTTTGCCTAGAATAAAATGGAGAAATTTATCTACAGTTTTAACAAAAGCAAAAACATATTTCTCAATATAAGAGTACTTGAATTCATCATCTGATAAACTTTGGCTCATGTAAGCTATAGGTTTTTCATTATTCTGGTCACCACATTGTAAGAGAATAGCAGAAATGGCGTCCTCAGTGGCATTAGTGTATATAATACAATCTTTCTCAAAGTCTGGTTTCGCCAGAACCAGTGTGGAACTGATTTCCTTCTTAATCCTTACGAAAGCATTTTTGACATCATCTATCCAAGAAAAGGAGTGATCTTTATTTCGAATATTATGAATTGGTTTAGCCATTAAAGCAAAATCAGGAACAAACCTGTGGACAAAGTTGATAATACCCATAAAGGCTTGAACCTCATTTTTGGAAGTGGGGACAGGAAGGTTTAGAATAGCAGCAATCCTTTCGGGATCTATGCTTATTCCTAAATCTGAAACGATATGTCCAAGGAGTATACCCTTGGTGACGCCAAAGATAGATTTAGAAATATTTAAAGAAATGTCAAATTTTCTGCATCGCATAAGAACTTTTCTAAGATGACCAAAATGATCTAATCAATTCTTCGAATAAACAGTCAAATCATCAAGATATACTTGGATAATTTTACCGATCAGATCGTCAAAAGCTATTTGCATAGCTCTTTGGAAAGTGGCCCCTGCATTAGACAAGCCAAAAGGCATGCGTTCATAAGCAAATGTGCCCCAGCGTGTAGTAAAGGTGGTTTTGTATCTACTAATCTGTTTTACCTTGATTTGATTATATCCAGAGAAACCATCAAGTAAGGACATCATTTGTGACCCTGCGACCTGTTGCAAAATCATTTCCATATTAGGGAGAGGAAAATGATTTTTTACGCTTTCTCTATTTAATGCACAAAAATTCATGCACAATCGAATCTAACCAGTTGTTTTCCTAACAAGAACTAAATTTGATACCCACTCAGAATACTTAACTGAAAAGATTATACCAGCCTTCAAAAGTTTTTCCAACTCCTTTCTAATAGTAGCTTCAAGCGCGGGGTTAATGAGTCTTTGTTTTTGCCTAACTGGTTTTATCTTTTCCTTGATAGGAATGGCATGTTGTATGAGAGCAGGATCAAAACCACAAAGATCATTGTATGACCATGCAAAAACATCTTGAAATTCACGTAGTAGTTTTGTGAATTTCGCCTTTTCTTTGTCGAAACATTGGGCACCTATTTTAACCATCTTTGGAGATTCGGATGTCCCAAGGTTCAAAGAAATGGTATGACCCACTTTCCTTTTCGACTCCTCTTCATTTTGCATCTCTTTGTTTCCTACATCACTCGACGAGAATGAACTCTCGAGAGGAGTCAAACCTTTTGGAAATTTGTTGTCTTCCATAGATATGATTTCCTTTGGCTTAAATGGTTCATTTTGTATGAAATCACAGACGCCTTCATCGTTAGGGAAAACCTGCCATGACTCTACATTATCAGGAATGTGAGGACAATATAAAGATTGAAAAGCACAATCAGGCCTTTGAGGTAGAAGTTGTCGAGTAGGAGATGCCTTAAATAAAGTTAACTTGTCAGCCATTGAATTAAGTTCTCTCTTAACATGAGTGATGTTAAATGATAACAAGTTCAAGATAAGCATCCAAACAGCTTGGGTATAACGTTTCATTAACTTATTGCTAGGAGAATAGATTTTACGCACAAGGTTCACAACAAGTTCAGAATCACCAAAGACTGTAAGGTGGATGCAACCAAGGTTATAAGCATTTTTGATGCCTAGCAATAAGGCTTCAAACTCAGTGACATTGTTCGTGCAAGCAAATTATATAAGAAAAGTTGTGAATTTTACCTATAGGTGAGTACAAGATAATGTCAGCTTCGTTATCTTCGTTTCAGCATGAGCCATCGAAATGCATGTGCCACATACCATCTTCCGAATCAATTTGTTCCAGAGTAGTGTCACCTTCATCAACAAAGATAGACTACACCCCTAAGTCTTCCTCAAGATAGTTTACATTTGGTTGAGGAATGCTTTCTATGTATGGTGAAATTCTTCCTTCTCTTAAGACTATAATATTTTTTCCATTTCGGGAACGGATAAGTGTGTTCCACCAAGTGAAAGATATCCACCTGCTAGGGCTTTCCAATATCTTCCTAAGATAATAGAATAGTTTCTTACTGGCATGTCGATTACTTGGATGTTGAGGGTTGTCCTTATTTCGGGATGTGCACACAGAACTAAAGTTACGTCTTTGATTTCACCTATAGTTCACTGCTTCAAACTGTTATAGGATAGCATGCTTCTAGAATTTTCATTAGTACATGATAAGCCTAGCTCTTCCATGATCATTTTTGACATTACGCTTGGAGCCGAACCACCATCAATTAGGCAACAATGGGATATCTTATCCATAATTTTTACAGAAATGAAAAATAGAGAGTTTTTTACAAGGTATCTAAAATTATTTACACCTATATTATTTACAATGGGATCCTCTTATTTTTCCTCTTCAAAAAGATTGGCTATGGTGGAAGCTTTTCCTTCCATAAAATTATTGAGATGCTTTTGTTGTTCAGGGACGACAACCATGTCCAAAAGAGCAGCATCGTCCTTGATGTTAGCCAATTGGTTAAGGATGTTATAATTGGAAGAGGGAAGAGGAGAAGGAACTCCTTGACTTTCGAGAATTTTGACGGTTTGTACATTAGTACCTTGTGAAGATGAGGCTAGGGTGGAAGAAGTACGAGGAGGATCGTATTTCCCTTTAGGAGCATAAGATTTGTTCCTAGAATTTATGATCATAACATCTTACGGTTCTGCCCAATCTAGAACAACGATAGTGGTTTCGGGCTTCTTGCCAAATATTTTATCTTTGGCACTCTTCTTAACTTCACAAGTACTTTCTTCATGATTTTCTTCGTAGAAGTTACACCAACCGCGAGACATAATGGCCTTGGGCTAAAAACGGTTTTCATTTGTATTCCTAAAAGGCGATGTGGAAGAAGATTCCCCAGGAGTAAGTGAGGGAACATTCCCCTTTCGTTCATAGGCTATCATCTGATTGTTCATATCTTGCACAAGTTGTAGGAGGGAAGACATATTTGTTTGTTTGACTGAGTCTCCTTTAGGGAGACCTGTTCTTTCAAGTTGCTCTTCGTACTCCATGCAAGTGTGGAGAGCGGAGTCAAGATTGTCAATAGTCTTTTCTCCGAGCCTATGACGATAAGAATGTTGAATTTTCTCTATGCTTAGCTCAAGGGCATGTAGTTTATTTGATTTAACATGTACTTGAACAATAAACAAATGCAGCAACACCATACACAAGCGTTGCAATAACCAAGATCACAAGAAGAATAACCATGCATAAGAACACAAGAAGTATCATGGGAAAACTCTTCTCAAATAAGGGGAAAAACCCAGCAATCCTTTGCTATATTCTCGAGAGAAGATCCCCCACACCATAGACCTAGCACACAAGAGGGTGATTACCAAAACCTAGAAACTCGCACCCTAGAAAGATGTGCACTTAAGTCATACATGCACTTACTAAAATTTCCAAATGACAAGTGAGTGTGTGTAATCCTCAATGGGGATTCACCTTTATTTATACAATACTTGACATAGCAAAAGGTGTGTCTAATGGCATAATAGGGCCGATCTCAATAACTTAATAATATAATTAATCTTTACACAAATTTTAATTATCTTTCACATATGGTGGGGCTGACTTGTACCCTTTACATCAAAAATTAGGATTACAAGTAAATCTTACTCTCAGAGAATATAGCAAGGATCTCACACGTCCACTAGTGCTCGACCATTAGGGACACTTCCACCTATGCTCAGCCACAGGGACGTCCTACTCAACAGATCACTCAACTGAGTCCATAGGAGTACTATATGGATTACCATCTCAAGCAGACTCGACTGAGTCCACAGGAGTACAAGGCAGGAGACCATCTCAAGTTGACTCAACTTAGTCAAAAGGAGTACAAAGCAAGAGACCACACGTCATAACAACTTAGTCCAGAGTCTGATGCACACCCATCACATGGGCACACCCAACACTTGGGCTTCCTCACACAGATGTCTCAACTCAGCCCAGAGGAGAANTCCCTCTCAGCTAGGGAGGCATTCTCCACCAGGCCAAGTCTCTCACGGAAGTACTCGAACTTCGTCCTGGCAAGCGGTTTGGTGAAGACATCTACAACCTGCTCATGTGTAGAAAGGTATTGCAGGTGTACTTCTTTCCTCTGCACCATATCTCTGATATAATGGTAGTTGATCTCAATGTGTTTCGATTTATCGTGAAACATAGGATTCTCTGAGAGTTTCACACAACTCTAGTTATCACAATGGATAACGGTGGAATCCATCTCATGACCAAATAAATCTGCAAGGAGCTTGTGAAGCCACACTGCTTAGCGAACTGCCACACAAAAAGCTATGTACTCTGCTTCTGCGGTACTCAAAGCCACAGAGCTTTGTTTCTTACTGCACCAGGAAACCATGGCAGCTCCCAAAGTAAAACAACAACCAGATGTGCTCTTTCGGTCCACTGCGCTCCCTTCCCAATCTGCATCGGCATATCCCTGCAATCTCATGTCTACATCGAAGGCATATCTCAGGAAATATCCAATTGTGCCTCGTAGATATCTCAATACATGTTTCGTTGCTATCCAGTGAGTCTGTCTTGGTTGACTCATAAACTGACTGAGTACATTCACTGCATAGAAAATATCATGTATGGTGTTAACCAAAAACATCAATGATCCAATCAACTATCGGTAAATATGTGGATCAATCTCACCTGAATCAGTAGAAGCCTCGTTCATTTTCTTCAGATCCATCACCATTGGTGTAGGCATGGATTTGCAGCCTGTCATACCGAATTTCTTCAATATCTCCACTATATATTTTCCTTGGCTTGGGAAAATCTCATTGGTCCTCTGCCATACTTCTAGTCCCAAGAAGTAGTGCATCATATCCAGAGCCTTCATCTCGAATTCAGAAGTCAATGCACACTTGCATTCAGCTATAAGACTTTATGAACTGGTGAGGAATAAATCATCAATATACAGGACTAAAATCAGGCACTTGTCACCAACAATGTGATAATATAGGTTTGGATCAGCAACACTCTTGTTGAAGCCTAAACTCATCAGAAATCCATCCATCTTCTCGTACCAAGCACGAGGTGTATGCTTTAGTCCATACAAGACTTTCTTCAACCTGCACACATGAGACTTCTGCTCATGTATCACGAATCCATCTGATTGCTCGATGTAAACTTCTTCCTCAATCTCACCATTGTGAAAGGTTGTCTTTACATCCATCTAATGCAGTCTCCAACCCATGGATGCAACTAGGGAAATGATCATATGGATGGAAGTGTATCGGGCTAAAGGAGAAAATGTCTCCTCATAATCTATTCCCTCCACCTGAGAGAATCCTCTAGCCACAAATCTCGCTTTGTACTTTTCGAAACTTCCATCAGTTGCATGCTTGATCTTATAGATCCACTTGTAAGTCACTACAGACTTCCCTTCTGGTCTCGGAACAATATCCCACACATCATTCTTCATGATGGACCGATACTCTTATGTCATGGCATCTTGCCATACCTGTTGTTTTGTTGCTTCTTCGTGACTAGAAAGCTCAGTGTCAATGATGTGGCTCATCGCTGAAACATAGCTCGAAAATCTGTGTGGTTTCTTGCTCTCTCGGAATGTGCCTCGAGGAGTTGCATGTCCCTATGCCTCCTGCAGAGTCTGTCGAGCCCAAGCAAGCCTTTTATGGCCTACTGCAATGTCTCTGGGAACATCAACTAGAGCTACTGGATCAACTAGATCAATGATTGTCTCCCTCTGAATTGTTGAAGGGGGAGAAGGTATTGTCTCGCTGTCAATCTCCATCTGAGATTCTCTAGATCTTCGAAAGGCTATCTCTTCGTCAAAGATGACATCTCTGCTCACCTCAATCTGTCTCTAACCAGGGATATAGATCTGGTATGCCTTTGAAGATTCATTGTAGCCCACAAATGTGTCATTTATCCCTAAAGGGTCTAGCTTGATTCTCTTCTCCTTGGGTACATGAAAGTATATTGGACACCCAAATATCCTAAATTGTCCAACCTCAAGCTTCACTCCGGTGAAAGCTTCTTCGGGAGTCATGTTCTTTGAAATATGATGAGGACTCATGTTCTGAACATACACTATTGTCGTGGATGCTTCTGCCCACATAATCGTAGGTAGATTCTGATCATGTATCATTGCTTTGGTTGCCTCAATGATGGTTTTGTTCTTCCTCTCTGCAACCCCATTTTGTTGAGGGTTACAAGGAACGATGTACTCCCTCTTGATCCCTGCATCAATACAAAAATCATTGAAATCTCTAGAGGTGTATTCTCCTCCATTATCTGATCTCAACACCTTGATCCTCCTCTCGATCAGGTTATCAACCTGAGATTTAAACTCTTGAAATATCGCAAGGACTCCATCCTTGGTCTTCAAAAAGTAAATCCACATCTTTCAAGTGTGATCATCAATGAAGAGCACATAGTACAAATATCTATTCAAGGAAGCAACAGTCATGGGTCCACACACATTTGAATGTATCAAGTCCAAGATCCCATTGGATCTGTTGTCACTGCTCAAGAAGGACCCCTTGACATTCTTTCCAAGAGCACAACCTCTGTAAACACCATCATGCTAAACATGTATCTTTGGAAGGCTTGTTACCATCTTCCCCAGAGCGGGAAGGGATCTATAATGAATATGAGCAAGTCTCATATGCCATAGCTTGCTCCATAGCTTGCTCAAGTTGATAGTATCATGCAACAGGGCATGAACTGGTCGTACAGTCAATCTGTACAAGTTGTTTTCTCGAATACCAATTACTCGAGCAGAATTCATATGTGAGTTCTTGTTCCATGCAAGAACTTTTCCTTCAGAGAAGGTAACCTCGTAGCCTTTCTCCTCTAAGGTAGAAACAGAGACAAGGTTCCTTTTCATCCGAGGTACATATAATACCTCACTCAATTGAAGGGGTATGTCAGAATCTAGTTGGAATGTAGAAGTTCCAACTCCTTTCACATTATATCTGGCATTGTCTCCAAGTACAACATGTAGACTAGACTCTTTCTCAACAAGGTCTGTCAGATGATCTCTATATCCAGTCATGTGTCTAGAAGCACCACTGTCAATTAGCCAAATATCACTATCAGTAGGAACCGTAGTTGAGAGTGTTGATATGAAGAAGAAGGCTTCATCTTTTATGTCTTCATTTCTCTGATGTGGCTCTAGATCAACATCAGAAGTGAAGGCAAGTTGTCTTCCTTTCTTTCTGGTAGGACAATCTCTCGCAATGTGTCCATACTTGTCACATCTGAAACATTGAATCTTTGATTTGTCTTTTATGTGTTCATGCCTGAAGCTGATGAAGTCTTCTTGTCTTTGAATGCTTTGTTGAAACTTCTTCTATTTATTATTTTTCCTTTCTTTGTATGAAAAGCAAGAGCATGATTGTCATCATGAGGGGAGTCTTGCACTCCTCTGACTATAAGTCTGGTTTCTTCTTGGTTGCAGTTTGTCCATAGACGATCAAATCCAAGTAGATCTGCTATACCACTGATACTTTGAAAAAATGGTTCCTAATGTCTTGGAAGTGCATTGAGAGTAGTCAAGACAAGCTCTTTATCTGATATGGTTTCTCCAATGGCACCCAGCTGATCTATGATCTCTGAAATCTTCATGAAGAAAGTAACAACGGTGTCAACTTTTGTCATCTTGATATGTTGAAGTTCATTCTTCAATGTAAGGGCTCTGAGGGTGTTGGTACTCTCAAACATATTCTTCAATGCATCATACATCTCATAAGTTGTCTTCAGGTTGGCAATACGAGGTAGGAGATGATCTCTTACTGAATAGATCATTATCTTCTTTGCTTTGACGTCATCTTCCTTCCACTCTTCCTTCTCTTCATTGGTAGTTGTTTCTGGTAGAGTCTTTTGGATCACACTCAATAAGTCATCCTCTTCCAGGGTAATCTGTAATCTTGATTTCCAAGAACTGAAGTCGCTCGATCCATCAAGCCTATCTTCCACCAAAGTTTTGTTCCTCATGGTTTGCATATTCTTCCACAAACCCTTAGCAACTACGCTAGGAAACCTAACGACTAGGCTTGGCTAGCAACCCTAGATTTAGTTGGACTTATGACTGCCAACAATAAGCCTTGAAAGTCAGAAGAACACTGGTAAGCTTGAAAAATCCTTCAATGGGCTATCAAAACCCTAAAAAATGAAATTTTGCAGAAACCCTAGGGCCAAAAATCAAAAGTTCTCTGATTTTCAATCTGAGAGTCTCTGGAGATGCGTTGAAGGAGGTCATACACTCCTATGCCAAAATTAGCCCCAACTTTCATTGGAAGGTGTTGAAACAAGCAAAAAAAGGGAGGGTCGTACCTTTTTTTGGAAACCCTAGAGGGTCGTACTTTTCCGCAACTGGGAGGTGACCACTGGCTTGAAAACTTGTGCAATGGTTCTTTAAAAACTCTGCTCTGATACCATGTTGAATTTTCTTTATTCTTAGCTCAAGGGCATGTATTTTATTTTATTTAGCATCACTTGAACCATAAACAAATGCAGCAACACCATACACAAGTGTTGCAATAACCAAGATCACAAGAAGAATAACCATGCACAAGAACACAAGAAATATCCTGGGAAAACCCTTCTCAAACAAGGGGGAAAACCCAACAATCATTTGTTATATTCTCAAGAGAAGATCCCCCACACCATAGACCTAGCACACAAGAGGGTGCTTACCAAAACCTAGAAACTTGCACCCTAGAAAGATGCGCACTTAAGTTGTACATGCACTTGTTGAAATTTCCAAATGGCAAGTGAGTGTGTGTAATCCTCAATGGGGATTCACCTTTATTTATACAAGACTTAACACAGCAAAAGGTGTGTGAAATGGCACAATAGGGCCGAACTCAATAACTCAATAATATAATTAATCTTTACACAAATATTAATTATGTTTCACATATGGTGGGGCCAACTTGTGCCCTTTACATCACAAATTAGGGTTACAACTAAATCTTACTCTCATACAATATAGCAAGGATCTCACACATAGTGCTCAGCCACTAGGGACACGTCCACCTATGCTCAGCCAAAGGGATGTCCTACTCAATAGATCACTCAATTGAGTCCATAGGAGTACCATATGGAGTACCATCTCAAGCCGACTCAACTGAGTCCACAGGAGTACAAGGAAGGAGACCATCTCAAGCTGACTCAACTCAGTCTAGAGGAGTACAAAGCAAGAGACCACACATCATAACAACTCAGTCCAGAGTCTAACGCACACCCATCACATGGGCACACCCAACACTTGGGCTTCCTCACACAGATGTCTCAACTCAGTCCAGAGGAGAACGATCTGGAGGAAGTCTCATGAAGTTGCAATCAACAACAAAGGAGAGGGAAGCGCATTATAGTAATGCATGAAAGCGGCTTGGTTTTGGGGGTGAATTAGTTCAAGGATTTGATTGTATAATTTGGTGAAGCAGAGGTTAAAAGACTTAATAGTCTCACCATCTTTGTAAGAAATGTTGTTATATTCCCTTAACTATTCGGTCGGGCTCTTGGATTGTCCATAAGTGGACTTGAACCAATAAACCAACTCTTCCCAAGTGGAAAGGATTTTTGGAGGGAGATCAAAAAAATCAGCGGTCGCTTTTCCTTTAAGGGAGTTAACGAATAAGCACATGCATGTATCATTATCGTTAACCCCGATATTATGACAAGCATTAGAAAATGTCACTAGGTGTTCGTTTGTAGAAACAATATTGTTCCCTGAGAACTTAGGAAGATGCTCCTTAAACTTGGGTAACGGATGAGTAGCAGGTGTTAGATTCAAGGGAGAATATACATGTCATGGGGTGGTCGTAGCATCTTCCTCAAACTGAAAAAGCATGTATTTATTTATAACTTTAGCAGGGTTGGTAGCATATTGGATAGGAACTTGATGACTATATAGACTACCAATTATCGATGAGTCTGGAGGTTGGGATGATGAAGCACCACTAGCACCACCCGCAAATGTCATTTTGAAAGTGATGGATAAGGGTGAAAAGGGTGAGCTGGCAGAATCAGAGAAAGTCCTCCTTAGAGTGTTTTCTTGGGTCGACAAAATAGCTTTCCTCCTTCCTATTTCAATGATAGGAGTAGCTTCGGGGCACAATCCTCTTCTTCTAGACACGCGAGGATTTGAGGACATGAAAAAGAAGACCAAAGACTTAGGGAAAGGGAGGTTATTGTTGATTTCTAGGATGTCTTTTCCTGGCTTCCCAACGCTCATGGATACTTATATCTTGTTCAAATACTTCCCAAGAGCGTTCAAGCTCAGCCCGGGTACTAGCAGTTTCTAGGATAGTATTGAATAAGGTCAAGGCAATGCTAGTCTGGTCTTAAAGACTGTGTTCAATATTAGGTTGCCTTGTGGAAGGTATTGTCATGAGAAAAATCAATCAAAGTGTATTCGAAAAAAAACAGAGAGATTCAAAGATAATCATGAATACAATCAACTAGAGAGATATGGAAGATCTCCCCAGTATGGTCGTCAAATAAATGTTGAAGAAAATGTATGGAATACCTCACTCAATCATTTCCAGATCTTACATGGCTAAGACAAGATAGTTGGGAATGTCACCCGGGGTTTATAGCCTCAAAACATTCACTCAATCCACAAGTATTAATTACAAAGGATCAAGGTTGATTTTATGATTGGTGTATGTTGCAATTTAAAAATAAAATTTAAGCAAAGCTACATGAATGTATACAGATTTTACAATAAAGTAAACATGGAGACAAAAGCGAAAGTCATGAAAACACATGTATGAGATAGAACAATAATCTGATTTTATTTCATTATGAGATATAAAAACTATATTCCTCTTTTACAAACCCCTGCAAGGGTATGGACCAAAGTCAAATTTAGAAGTCTTCAATGGGCACCATACAAATATACCCTTACAGTAAAATAAAACTGAAACTAATGATTTGGATCCCTTAGGAACTAGCAATGTGAACATATGGGTCCTTACTTGATCCTTTAAATTCCCTAGAATGTTGTCTATACTAAAAAAGCTTTTGAAACTATCCTAGGATTGTAGACATGTGGGCATGTATGGGTTCGTTACTTGATCTTTTAAACTTTCCTAGAGTGTGGTCTAAACTAAGAAAACTTTTAGAAACTATCCTAAGATTGCAAACATGTGGGCATGTATGGGCCCTTACAAAGCTTTAAGATGATTTCCAAAACTAAGAGGTACCCTAGGGGGGTGTGGTCCTCTCCTAATGATTTTTTAAGGGAGATGAAATTTTCTTTCAACCACCTTTTCTGAGTCACAAGATCACACTTGGGTGCGAGGAATGAGCATACTTGAGGGTTAAAACTAATTTCTAGTCCCAAATTAGTTGATTGTGTTTGAAAAAACAATAACTTCAACTCAAAATTTTAAATGCCAAGTGAGTCATCAATGTGGCAACAAAGCAAAGAGAAGAGTAGTGATTCTTTTTACCCCTATGTGCTTATGTTAGCTAACCTTTCTTATGAGAAAGGACTCTAAGTGAAGTGTGATTGTTTTACAAAGTGCAGGAAATTAAAATCTGAAGGCAAGGGGCCCTCAAACCACTCATAAAAACCCTTACAATTTGCAAAAAAATGAACTTATGCACAGGTTGTAATTTTGACAGACGCGTAGAGGGCGCACAATGCGTAGAGTTATGAAGGTTGTCACGGGCACAGAGTGCAGAGTGCGCAGAATGCACGTCTGTGTGTCTCGAAAGTCGTGCACTTCCTGTCATGCGTCGAGAAAGAAATTTCCAAGTGAAATTATCTTGTCTTGGCTTTGAATTCTGACTTTAGAAGACTAGGTTAGGTCGATTTTGGTACCTACATATCCAAACAATTAGAAAGAAGTGCTCTCAAGACTTAAATAAAGAGGAATTTGATATTGATCCCTAGTATGGTCGTCAATCTGTTGTGTTGGTTTTGTCACATGGGTGAGCAAAAATACAACACTTACTTGCCTAGTTAAGTGAGTTAAACAAGACAGAGGTTTGTGAGTTGATTAGATAACCAAATACACGTGAAAAAAGGAAATAAAAACTAAAAACAAAGAGAAATAAATGTTAGAGAAGCTTGCAAGAACTAGAACCATGAAAAACAAAAAATGACAATCATATAGCTACCAATGGATCAATATATTGATAGGCTAACACCGTAGAGAAAGGCAGGGACTTATGAATCCCCTCTTTCTCCTTGGGAGGGCTCTTGAGTTCCCTAATAGAGAGCTCTTCTCTTCGTGCAATGGCAAGTGACAATGGTGAAGAAATACAATGTCAATCCTCTCAAGAGGTGAGTGGAATGGCCCTTGTTATAGTGCTTGAATGATTCTAAGAGAAAAGAGAATTCTCCGAGAAAAATTCTTGCAGCGTAACAATACCTTGAAGTTCTTATTTTTCTAGCACACCCATGGCACATATTTATAGTGTCCATTCATGGCAATATACAACTAGTTCATAGTGTGAACAAAGGGCCTTTTAGCACTTCCTAGCCCTTGACCAACCTCCAAGTTAGATTTCGCTCAGATCCGAGTGTCAAATCGCGTTGGGGGTCAGACTGAAAGCGGTTGAGGCCGACAAGATTCATAAATGAGTCGTTCATGAGAAGTGCGCAATTTTCTCGTAGATAGTCGTGCATCTTGCGCACAGTGTGTGATTAGGGTTGTGTTAACCTGCGCACTGTGCGCGCGCTTCCTTTGGTGAATTTGTGCACTTTAATTTTTGAACCAAGTGTATAGTTTTGTGCCTTTTTGATGGATTTTGATGTTGTAGATATACTAATTGTTGTTAGAATTGATGTCTTTCTTCAACCATTCTATGCAATGTTGCAGACGATTTTTCAATGACAACACACACCATAAGCTTTCTCATGCAATTATTTTGCTAAGATGAAAGCATTCTTCCCCATTCAGTCTAGATACTAAATTCCCACTTCCATCGGTGTATTACCAATGTGAGATCATAGCAAGAAGCAAATACACAAAATCTCTTGGCAAAAAAGGATGGTCAGTTTAAGTGTTTTCCTTCTCATGCTTGATGTCCTCTTCCTCTGATCATTTTAACTTTCTCTACCTTAAGCTCCATCATAATAATTCATAAGGTGACTAGTGTAGATTCTTCGTCATCCATGCAAATGCTTGTATAATGATTACATAATGACTTGATTTCCTTAAACTGCTAATGGAACCCCTCAATCCCCTCTAGTTCTATTCAAATGCTCCTTGAATAATATTTTATTAGGATTCAAAAAATTCTCTAAAGCTTGCCAATTAGGCAGTGAATTCATGCTTATATTTTCAGGCATAGTTCAACTCAATCTCATCAAATTTAAATTGAAGGTTTCCAGCTTATTCAAATTATCTCACTTTTCCAACTACAAACCTTCTAAATCCCTTTTGTCGTATTAACAACCATGAGTAGACCTTGATCCTTGATTTTCTTTTGCAGAAACACAATTTCATTTCCATGGATAAGAATTCTACCTCAAAACTTTGAATATTTTCCTACTGTACATATAGGACCACATGACCTTTGTGATATCAATGACACTTCTCCTTGGGCAGGGTTGATCTAAATTGTTCCGTGGCAATTTCATTTAAACACTCCTAGTAGCATAACCAATTCTGAGTTGGGTCCTTAGTGGGCATGAAAAGGTTGCCCTTCCCTGGGGATTTAAAAACTCCTCTAGCATAACACACTATTGAGTTTGAGTTGGGGCTTTTGTAAGATTTTGAGTTGGGGCTTTTGTAAGATGAACACCACTACGTTGGCCTCCAACAAGGGATTTATATATGATATGATCTCTTGATCGAATGGTAATTTATTATTTTATTACAGCATTAAATTACTGATGTACATATGCTACAATTATTTAGCAATTTTACTATTAACTAATAATGATGTGCATATACCAATATTATTATTATCATTTACAAGAAGCTTCCCATTCTCACTGTGCAGCAAACAAGCCCTTATCCATTCTCAGAGTACTGTGATAAAACATAGCCAGCTTAAAACAGTTTCAAAATATCCCTTCGGCTGAAACCGCAAGAAATTACCTGCTTGCATATGCAAGATGGCCCACAAGGGGTGTAACGTGTCTCTTGAAATTGAACCTTGTATGGTAGTATTTATTGAAATTGAACCTTGTATGGGATTAGACTTCCCAGAACGTACATGAAATTGACAAAAAGGAATGATGTATACCACAGGATTAAAAAAAAAACATTTTTTCAAAATAGCAATATAGACATCACGAAATATGTGTAATTTCTATTTAGTACAGTTTTAACACATTTATATGGCAAAACTGCAATTCCAAGATATGTCGACAGAATATACTGAGGTCAATATTTACATTGTAAAAAGAGATTACATTTCAACAATGTAAAACTCTTCATGGCATCACCTCACACCATCCAGGAGAGTTGCCACCATGTACTTCAAGCAAACACGCACATAAAACAAAGCCCAGTTGGATGAATACAAAATACACGATCGGTGTCAAATTTTACTAAATCCAACAATGCCATACACAAACACAACTTGGAAGTACCTTCAATATGAATGTTCTGCATGGATATTTATGTACCAAAATTATTGATGACCTCAGCCATTTCAAAATGCACCAACTTACTGTCAACTTCTGCCATTTATTCAGTTTGAAATATACCTACTAGCAACAAGGCTGAAGCACAAAAAATTGTCTTCGAGTATCAAGGAAGTAACTTGCATCATTCCTCCAGAGATATGGTCCTGCCCAGAAAACAATTTTAGAAGAGGCTTTTGCTTATAGTCCACCATTTCTTCATAAAATCATTCCTCATTAGGTTATGCAATCCATGAAAAAAACAGTATATACAAAGATCAGTAAAAATTAAAAGCCTTAATCACAAG
>JASDQU010755077.1:35484-47382 GCA_032191745.1 Picea mariana | reverse complement strand
ACCAATCCGCAAAAGGGGATTTGGTCAATTACAATGACAAACATGATCAATCCACAAAAGGGGATTGATCTAATCAATAATAAATATATTTTATCTTTATCCACAAAAGGGGATAAGAATATTCTTTGCAGTTACACAATATTTTAACATTTATTGCAGGTCATATGACACACATGCGAGCCATACATCTGCAGAGACAGCCCACACATGTGAGCCGCACGTGCGGAGTGCAAGGTGATGTCAACAGTCGTACATGTGACTCGGCTAGGGTTTACAACAAATTTGTAAGTTGAAAATTTTTCTGGAATTTTGCTGAAGTTGTAATTTTGTTGAGAGAACTGGTCTTTGTCCTCGGGATTCTCAATCTGAAAATTTTACTAGATAAAATGTGTCTCTCTTGTGCATGGATGATTTCTCTCTGATCTTTGTGTTGCTACTATAATTTTCTGTAATAATTTCAGTGTAAAATTACTCAGTAATAACAGCCCTAGTTCACTGTTTGAGGTCACTTGGAAGTAGTTTTCAGATCCGAAATTGAATGCATTGAATGCTTAAAAATTCACAATGTTGGATCCTCATCCATCACTAAAACGAGGGAAGTGCATTTCCTAGGTGACAATGGCAATTAATTCCAATTGTTACGCAAGTTTAGCATCTTGTGAAGGCCTTGCACACGTGTGAGGAGAGAGGAGGAAGAGGATGCACGTGTGGAGCCATATAGTCCATACAACAAGTCGTACCACACGTGCAACCATACATCAGCAAAACAACCACACATGTTGATCGTACAGCGCATTTATTGCAGGTCGTAGACACGTGCGAGCCATACAACTACAGAGACAGCCCCCACATGTGAGCTGCAACATGCGCATTGCAGGGTGGCGTCAGCAGTCGTACAGGTGACTTGGCTAGGGTTTACAACAAATTTGTAAGTTGAAAGATTTTCTGGAATTTTGCTGAAGTTGTAATTTTGCTGAGAGGATTGGTTTTTGTCCTTAGGATTCTTAATCTAAAAATTTTACTAGATAAAATTTGTCTCTCTTGTGCATGGATGATTTCTCTCTGATCTTTGTGCTTCCACTATAATTTTATGTCATAATTTCAGTGTAAAATTACTCAGTTATAATAATCCTAGTTCATTGTTTGAGGTCACTTGGAAGTAGTTTTCAAATTTGAAATTGAATGCATTGAATGCTTAAAAATTCACAGTGTTGGATCTGTTGATATTATGGTAGCTGCGAGAGATATTAACCTCCACATGTAACCTTTGACGAGACTAGAATATTCCGAGAAGCAAGAGAAACCCTAAAACGTTGGATAATAACCCTAGAAGACAAGTCGACTCAAGAGAATAATTAATATTGAGTTATTAGTCTCCAAGAACAAAAGTTGGCCCAGTTAGGTCACTTGGAGGACTATAAATAGAGGACATTGGAGCTCATTTGTCACTCACTCACAACTGCATAAGACTAGTGGTGCGCAAGTTTGAAGAGGGAGTGCAGTTGCAACTGCTGCAACTGGGTTTTGGGCTTTTGGTTGGACTTGGTCTCTTGGTTATGGTTTGGACTTTCTGCTTGGTTTCTGGTTATTCTTGCTTGGAGCGCTACCCTTGGAGAAAGGTGATCTAGACTTGGTTGGCTATTGTTTTGCTACCGGAATTATTCTGTCGGGAGTGGTCTTTGTGCTTATGGTTGGGTGACAATATTGCTATATTGTCTATGGAAAAACGAGCACATCTTTTTGTTTCTAACAGGTTATGGGCCCACACTATCTTAAGACAGTCTAACCATTGGAAGATAGATTGGAAGTTATTTGTTAAGCTCGTTGTGGCACCAAAATTACAACTACAGCTAGGTTTTCTGATTATGCAGCCGCAACAAACCCTAACCCTTGTGTTCGGGCACTTATGATGAAACGTTTGACCTAATTCCTTGACATCCTAGTGCACCCTAGCCTAGCGAACCTCTTGGTACTCTCAGCGAGCAAAAACGTCAGGTTTGATCTTTGGTCAAAGTCAAAGTCAAAGGTTGACTAGTCAAAGTCAAAGTCAAAGGTTGACTTCTGGTGAAATTGATTTTGTGGTCAAAGTCGAAATTTTAGCGTTTCTAGCTTGTTCTAATCATTGAACAAGCTAGATATTTAAGTTATATCATCTAGCAAAACATGAGTTTGTTTGCAGAAAAAGTATTAGAGACCTTGTCCAAGCTGTAATCTTGGATTCATTGCATTCAAAGAAACAAGCGCACCCTCCATAACAGTTGAGACTTTAGGTTCCAGGTTTGATTAAATTGTTAAGCTTCAAATTTGTGTATATCAAGGGTGATAGTTGCTACAGTACAAATTGTGAACGCAGTGTTTGAAAGAATATATTATTTCTAGGTGCAATGAATACTCGACTGCATATGAATACTATTGATATAGATGCTTATTGTACTTGTTCACAAGTTGAACTAACATCTCTAGATAGATATTTCTTGTTTGCTCTTGTTATTCTTGTTCCGGGCAGGTACCCTTGTGAAATATGTTTGATGAACAATCCTTGCGGAAGTTGTCATAGAAGAAGTTTATGAGGATGACACAACTGCGAGATGGGCAGCAATCAGAACAGATAGAAACAAACTTAAAGATACTCAGAGGAGTCAGACTCGAAGGAAGTCAGGAATCAAAAAGAAAACAGAACAGGCTTGTGACACTTTGCAGAAAGCAAAGAGAGATGCAACAGACGGAAGCATGGACTCTCTCAGATGGAGGGAGTTGATCACAGAATTCCAAAAGAAGGGCATGCATATTGCTCATTCAGGCATGAAGTTGTGATTAGGAGGGAGCTAATCCCCAACGATATGATACATTGAAGAAGAATCCGTAAAGACTATGAAGTATCTATCCATGTTCTTCATTGGAAGTAACAGCCATGATAAGCAGCACGTGTTCAACTTGACTCTAGAAGAAGTCTTCTTCGAAAAGAAGCCTTGAATATCCTTGGTTGTCCATCTACATTTATGTTCCTATGACGAAAGGTTGGAGCCTTCAGAAAAGAAGGGCAGGTAATCTATAGAAGATTCCATGGACTCCAACATTGAAGAAAAACATGAGGAAGAACATGAAGATTCCAAGAAAGAAAGAAAAAGTCAAAACAACCAATTGAACCAGTTTGAATCCACTAGAAGCAGTCAAGCAGAGGAAATGGAAGGAAGTTGTGATGAAGAACAATGTATGTGAGAAATTGTGAAAAAGACTTAAGCATTGATAGATACAAGGCAAGACTCAGGGCTAGAAGGTTCTCCCAGAAGAAGGGAGAAGACTATGATGATAGCTTGTTCCAGTAACCAGGCATACGTCTACTTGAGCCATTATATCTCCTACAGTATCCATGGGTTGGAGTTTACATCAGATGAATGTAAAGACCGTTCTTCTCAACATAGTAATTGAAGAAGAAGTGCATGTAGAGCAACCTCAAGGTTTTGAGGTATACCAAAAAGAGACCCTTGTATGCAAATGGAAGAAGACCTTGTATGGATTCAAGCAAACTTGGTAGTTGCGAGAGGTATTAACCTCTACGTGTGACCTTTGACGAGACTAGAGTATTCTGGGAAGCAAGAGAAACCCTAAAACATTGGATAATAACCCTAGAAGACAAGTCATCTCAAGAGAATATTTAATATTTAGTTATTAGCCTCCAGAAAGAGAAGTCAGCCCAATCAAGTGAGACAGAGCATTATAAATAGAGGGCGCTAGAGCTCATTTGACACTTACTCCTGCATAAAACTAGTGGTGCACAAGTTTGAAGAGGGAGTGCATTTGCAACTGCTGCAACTCGGATTTTGGCTTTTGGTTGGACTTGGTCTCTTGGTTATGGTTTGGACTTTCTGCTTGGTTTATGGTTATTCTTTCTTGGTGCGTTATCCTTGGAGAAAGGTGCGCTAGCCTTGGTTGGCTATTGGTCTGCTACCGGAATTATTTTGTCTATCAAGGTTAAGGTGCTCAGGGGTGACCTTTTTGCCTATGGTTGGGTTACAATATTTCTATATTGTCTACTTATGAAAAAACAAGCACATTTCTTTCATTCTAACAAGTTATGGGCCCACACTACCTTCAGACAGTCTAACCACTGGAAGATAGATTGGAAAGTTATTTTTTAAGCTCGTTGTGGCACCAGCTACAGCTGCAGCTAGGTTTTCTTATTATGCAGCTACAACAAACCCTAACCCTTGTGTTCGGGCACTTATGATGAAACACTTGATCTAATTCCTTGACATCCTAGTGCGCCCTAGCCTAGCGCACCTCTTGGTACTCTCAACTAGCAAAAACGTCGGGTTTAAATTTTTGGTCAAAGACAAAGTTTGACTTGTCAAGGTCAAAGGTTGAGTGGTCAAAGTCAAAGGTTGACTTCTGGTCAAATTGATTTTGTGGTCAAAGTTGAAATTTTAGAGTTTTTAGCTTGTTCTAATCATTGAATCTTTTGATTGAATTTCTAATCTCTTCTTGTCAAGATGGTATCTAGTTTGAGATTTTAAGACAAGCCGGACGATGCTACAAGGTTTCAAAGGTATGCACTTGTATATGTTATCTAAGTTATATCATCTAGCAAAACATGAGTGTGTTTGCAGGGAAAGTACTAGAGATCTTGTCCAAGTTGTAATCTTGGATTCAGTGCATTCAGAAGAATAAGCGCACCATCCATAGCAAGTGAGACTTCAGGTTCCAGGTTTGATTAAATTGTTAAAATTTTTATATATATATATATATATATATCAAGGGTGATAGTTGCTACATTACAAATTGTGAAAGCAATATTTGAAAGATTCTACTATTGTTAGGTGCAATGAATACTTGACTGCATATGAATACTATTGATATAGATGCTTATTGTACTTGTTCGCAAAATGAACTAACGTCTCCTCTAGATAAATATTTCTTGTTTGCTCTTGTTGTTCTTGTTCCGGGTAGGTACCCTTATGATGAACAATCCTTGCGAAAGCTGTCATAGAAGAAGTTTATTAGGATGACTCAACTGCCAGATGGGCAGCAATCAGAACAGATAGAAACAAACTTAAAGAGACTCAGAGGAGTCAGACTCGAAGGAAGTCGGGAATCAAAAGGAAACTAGAACAGGCTTGTGAAACGTTCCAGAAAGCAAAAGAGAGATGCAACAGACGAAAGCATGGACTCTCTCAAATGGAGGGAGTTGATCATAGAATTCCAAAAGAAGAGCATGCATATTGCTCATTCAGTCATGAAGTTGGGATTAGGAGTGAGCTAATCCCCAACAATATGATCCATTGAAGAATCTGTGAATACCATGAAGTATTTGTACATGTTTTTCATTGGAAGTAGCAGCCATGATAAGCAGCATGTGTTCAACTTGACTCTAGAAGAAGTCTTCTTCGAAAAGAAGCCTTGAATATCCTTGGTTGTGTTGATGATTACAGCTACGTGAGACACCCTTCAGAACACAGACTGAGTGAGTCGACCTGAGAGAGAGCCCATGAGTTGGGTGTGCCCATGAGATGGGTGTGTGGTTCCTATATGAGACAGAACTTGAACGTTGTGCTGACCTCCTCTGTGCAGAGAGTTGAGATGATACTCCAGATGATTCTCATGTGTAACGCAGTGAGAAAGAAGATCTGTTGAGTTGCATGTGCTTGTGGTTGAGCACAGGTGAACGTGTAAAAAAGCCCATGAGTTGGGTGCATCGTTCTGAGACAGAGATGAAACGATGTATTAGCCTCCTCTGGCCAGAGAGTTGAGATGATATGATACTCCAGATGATTCTCTTGTATAATGCAGTGAGAAAGAAGATCTGTTGAGTTGGACGTGTCTGTGGCTGAGCATAGGTGAACGCGATCCTAGTGGTTGAGCACTAGTGAGTGCGGTTCTCCTGTGAGACGCAGTGAAATAGAGATGTGCACATCCCTGTGGCTGAGCACAAATGGATGTGCCCCTAGTGGTTGAGCACTAGTGGGTGTATGAGATCCCTTGCTATATTGTACAAGAGTCGGACTTACCTGTAACCCTATTTGTGATGTAAAGGGTACAGGTCGACCCCACCATAAAGTGAAAGATAATTAATGTAAAAGATAATTAATATGGAAATTATTAATTATATTTTAAGTTATTGAGGTCGGCCCTGTTGTGCCAATAGACACTATTGTTGACAGGTTCAGTCTAATATAAATAAAGGTAAATTCCCCATTGAGGAAATATATCACAAGTGTGAGTTTGGAAATTTCAGCAAACACTTGTTCTTGGGAAAAGTGCACACCTCTCTTGAGCGCTAGTCCTCTAGGGTTTGTGAGAACCCTTTTGTGTGCTAGGTCTTTATGGTGGTAGAGGTCTTTCTCTTGAAGAATATAGCAAAGGATTGGCTGGGTTTTCTTCCCTTGTTTAGAAGGGTTTCCCAAGATACTTCTTGAAAAATTTTCAGACCCCAACCCGGTTTCAAGTCTCACTGAGACACATAGTTAAATGCCCGACCCACATTGCACATTTATTACTACAAATTAGTAAGCATGTAATTAAATGCTCAAAACTTAAACACAAGAAGTCTGCTACAACACTTTAACCAGAAATATCACATACAGAAAATTCAATACTGAGATTTGGTCTACAAATTCAGACCCTGGAAAAATCCACAAAGGGGAAAACCAGTGAGAGAGGGGAGGCTTTTATTATTCAAAGAAATGAGATATATTTACAACAGTCATCTTTAGTAATTAATACACAAACTTATCTCGTTTTCCGTGCATAACCTCAGCATAAAAAATAGTGCCAAAATTGCTCCTCGGTTTATGTGCCCAGAAATCCGTACAATACGATCTCACTGTTGTTGTTGTACTTTGCCTCGATTTCTATACTCATAAATCTGTACAATATAGACTCACTGCTACACTGTATTTTGCATCGATTTTTGTGCTCAGAAACTGCCTTGGAATTCATGCCACAATCTGCTCATGCGGTCTCTCTCCCAACTCGATTCTCTCAAGCTCTTGCTCTCTCAAACTCTAGGAACGAATGAATGAGGGCGCCTTAGTCTCTAAGTAGACTTGGTGGAGGAAACTGAAGAGTCGTGAGAGGAAACTGAAGAGTCGTGACTTTTTATTTTCCCTCACAAAATTCCAAAAGTCACATTTAATTTTATCTCTCATAAAATTAATTTCTAGAGACTGCTTTTGGACACTTTCTCACCCCTAGGCACCTAGGTGATGAGAAACACTTGTCCTTGGTACTTTTATTTAATTAATTTAACACTTCCTCTTATCGAGGAAAGTGTTCCTCACCACCCCAAGCTTATCTCTGAAAGGCACAAACTTTCCTTTCCCCAAAGATTTTGTGAGGATGTCCGCCATCTGCTCATCGGTGGAAACATATTGTAGCTCAACTGCTCCTCTCTGAACATGGTCCCGGATGAAGTGATATCTAATCTCAATGTGTTTAGACCTGTCATGGAAAACTAGATTCTCAGAGAGTTTAATGCAACTCTGATTGTCATAGTAAATCATCGTGGGTCTCATCTCCACACCAAATAATCCAACTAGCAACTTGTGAAGCCAAATGGCCTCACAACTAGACTGACAGGTTGCCATGTACTCGACCTCAACAGAACTCAAAGCCACTGACTTTTGCTTCCGACTGAACCAAGACACCATTGTTGAGCCCAATCCAAAGCAACAACCTGAGGTACTCTTCCTGTCACTGACACATCCTACCCAATCTGAATCTGAATAACCAATCAACTGAACTCCATCCCCTCTCTCATAGTTCAGGCCAAAATCCACCGTACCGTTAAGGTACCTGAGCACATGTTTTGCTGCAATCCAATGTACTCTCCGAGGCTCCACCATAAACTAACTAAGAGAGTTAACAGCAAAACAAAGATCTGGTCTTGTGTTGACCAGATACATCAGCGAACCAATCAACTGACGATACAACGTGGGATCAACCAACTTTGTCTCAGAAGAATGTAACTTCTTCCAGTTGGTTGTCATAGGTGTGGACATGGGTCTACAATCCTCCATCCGAAATCTCCTTAGAATCTCATCCGCATATCTACCCTGTCCTAGAAAGATATGTGCATCCTCCTGCCAAACCTCCAACTCCAAGAAGTAGTGCATCAGCCCAATGTCTTTCATCTCGAATTTTGAAGCAAGGCTCTCCTTGCAACCAGCTATGAGTCTCTCAGCCCCTGTAATAAAGAGATCATCCACATATAGCGCAAGAATGAGACGATCACCTCCAATCGCAATGAAGTATAGGTTGGGATCCGCCTCATTCTTCACGAAACCCATCTGCTGCAAGTATGTGTCTATCCTGGAGTACCAAGCTCTAGGAGCTTGCTTCAGCCCATACAAGGCTTTCTTCAGTCTGCACACATGAGAATCACTCCCATGCACCTCAAATCCACGTGGTTGCTCAATATAAACCTCCTCCTCAATGAGACCATTCAGAAATGCGGTCTTCACATCCATCTGATGGATTTTCCAACCCATCTCTGCTGCAATGGAGATCACTGCCTTGATCAAGGTGTATCTAGCTACTAGAGCAAAGGTCTCATCATAATCAACTCCCTCTACCTGTGAGAAGCCCTGAGCCACGAACCGAGCCTTGTACTTCTCAATGCTGCCACCAACATCATACATGATTTTGTACAGCCACTTGGAAATCACCACTGACTTCCCCTCAGGTCTAGGATTTTTCATGATGGAATTGTACTCTTCCATCATGGCATCTCTCCAAACCTCCCGATCAACTGCCTCCTCAAAGGTGGAAGGCTCAGACTTTCTGATGCTGCTCACCATCGCAAGATAGCTTCAAAACCTCTCTGGAGGTTTACTCTCCCTCACAGCCTCCTAGGAATCCCCACTAAACCCTCTGCCTCCCTAAAAGTGTCTTGAAGCCACTTGGGCTTCCTCCTCTCTGAAGTAATGTCTCGTGGAGGGGACTCTCCCTGCTCAACCCCGTCACCTGAAGACTGTGAAACTGAAGTAGAATCTGGAGAACTCAATCCTGAAACCAGTGGACCAGTAACCTGTGATCTTGACATATGTGGCCATGTAACCTGTGGTCCAGTCGTCACCGAAACTGGTGGACCTGAACTCTGTGTCACTGAAGTCTGTTGTGGACTCACCTGAATCTGAGGTGATGACTGTTCACCCCTCTCAATCCCTCGTGACTTCCTAAAGGCTCCATCCTCCTCAAATCTCACATCCCTTCTCAAAACTGTCTTCCTCAAGGAAGGGATGTATATACGGAAAGCCTTTGAAGTCTCGCTATACCCAACAAAGATCCTCTTCTCTGTTGTGGATTCTAGCTTTGTCCTCTTCTCAGAAGGGACATGTGAATATGTAAGGCACCCAAAAATCCTAAAGTGCCCAACATTAGGCTTCTTCCTAGAGAAAGCCTCCTCAAGAGTCTTATCCCCTAAGACTCTGTGTGGACTCCTATTCTGCAAATAAACTGCAGTGTTGCAAGCCTCAACCCAAAGAAAAAGTGGTAGTCCCTGATCATGTAACATGATTCTCGCAGCCCCAACAATAGCCCTGTTCTCCCGCTCAGCCACCCCATGCCACTGTGGGATGTATGGAACAGTCAACTCTCTCTTGATGCCTTCTCGGGTACAAAAGTCTCTGAACTCATTGGAGGTATACTCACCCCCATTATCAGATCTCAACACTCTGATTTTCCTCTCGGTCTGGTTCTCCACAAGAGATTTGAACTCTTGGAACCGCTAGAAGACATGTCCTTTGGTCTTCATGAAGAAAATCCAAGACTTTCGTGAGAAGTCATCAATGAAAGAGACATAATACAAGAACCCAGTCAAAGATGCAAAAGACATAGGACCACACACATCAGTATGAATTAGATCAATGATACCAACTACTCTACTATCACTGCTTGGAAAGTAGTCTTGGTGTACTTCCCAAGAGCACACCCCTTGCACACCTCCTTGTGCTCTGCACTAAACTCTAGCACTCCAGACACAATCTCTCTCAAGATCCTCAGTGCCCCATGATGCAAGTGGGCCATCCTCCTATGCCATAACTCACAAAGGTCACTGGTGTTGGTGCCATGAAACAATGCTCTCGAACGCTGAAACATGAGCTTGTACAACTTCTCATGTGGAATACCAATCACTTTGGCCGAAGTGACTGGAGATCCCTTAGGATACAAGAGCACCTGCCCATCACGGAACAATACCTCATGCCCCCTATCCTCAATAGTGGACACTGGCACCAAGTTCTTCTTCAGTCCCGGAACATATAGGACATCTCTCAAGAAAATGGGAGGTAGAGACTCCCTCTGAAATGATACAGTCCCACACCCAACTGCTCTGACCACTGAGTCATCTCCAAGTACCACCTTCTGGTCTCCAATCGCTGCAAACTCAGTAAAGTACTCACGAACTCCTGTCATATGGCGGGAGGCACCATTGTCAATGTACCAAATACAAGTGGAAGATGTTCTAGATGAGAGGCAAGCAGTCAAAGAATACTCCTTCTCAAACCTGTGAGTAAACTCTTCCACCTCTACTGAAGCTGCAACCTGTTTCTTCTTCTTGTTAGGGCACTGTCCAGCATAGTGCCCAAACTGATGGCAAGCAAAGCACTTGACTTTGCTCGTGTCTTCCTTCCCTTCACCTTTCTGCTTGTTCCCTCCCTTGGAACCCTTCTTGGACCTGCTCTTGCCTTCAACTGCAAGAGCCACATTCTCCTCCTCATTACCAGTGGATGAACTACCAAGCACATATCCTCTCCGAGTTTCCTCCTGAATGAAGTCATCCCAAAGATGAACCCACTTGGGAAGATTCTCCCTTGCCACAATGCCCTCCACGAAAACAGCCCATTGTTTGGTCACCCCATTCAAAGTAGTCCTCACAAGTTCATTGTCAGCAACAACCTCCACAACAATTCCAAGCTCGTCCCTTACTCGCGTAATTTTAGTAAGGTATGTGGTGACATTTTCATCTTTGATCATCTTGATGCCCTTCAGTTTCTCCCGCAACACCATCTTCCTATTTTCATTGGAACTCCGGTAAAGCTTGGTTATGGAGTCCCACATCTCGTAGGCATTGGATTTCCCGGTCACATGTGGAATCACATGGTCCTTGATGGCATCAAGGATAATTCTTTTAGCCTTGATATTCTTCTTGGTGTAGGCTGCCAAAAGAGTAGCATCTGTAGGCACAGTCACAGGACTCATTTGTATTTTCTCCACAATATCCCACAACTCATTTTCCTGCAGTATCAGTGTGATTCTCTCCTTCCATGGGATGAAATTAACAGCCCCATCCAATCTGTCCTCAACCCTCAAACTGATGGCCATGACCCTCTCAACTGAAATTCAAGTCCAACAAAAAAATCTGCCAGGTGAAGTACCTCCTCTTCTCAAAAAATTCTCTGACTTTAATGGCTGAAATATTTTTGTTCTTCTTCTCTAACCAACTCCGATACCATGTAAAATTTTCAGACTCCAACCCAGTTTCAAGTCTCATTGAGACACATAGTTAAATGCCCAACCCACATTGCACATTTATTACTACAAATTAGTAAGCATGAAATTAAATGCTCAGAACTGAAACACAGGAAATCTGCTACAGCACTTTAACCAGAAATAAATCACACACAGAAAATTCAACACAGAGATTTGGTCTACAAATTCAGACCCTGGAAAAACCCACAAAGGGGAAAACCAGTGAGAGATGGGAGGCTTTTATTATTCAAAGAAATGAGAGATATTTACAGCAATCATCTTCAGTGATTAATACACAAACTAATCTCGTTTTTTGTGCATAACCTCAACATAGAAAATAGGGCCAAAACCGCTCCTCGATTTCTCTGCCCAAAACTCCGTACAATACGGTCTCACTACTACTATACTTTGCTTCGATTTCTATACTCAAAA
>JASDQU010755077.1:0-14434 GCA_032191745.1 Picea mariana | reverse complement strand
AAAAAGGGCTCCATAGCCTGAAGATCACAAACGACAAAGGCACCATCATAAAGATCGATCTCTCAAAAGCCTTCAATAGGGTAAATTGGTCCTAAGGCTCCTCCTCACTCACCTCGGGTTTGAGGTTCCATTCATAAAATGGACGATGGCCTACAATACTTCGGTTTCCTTTGTGGTCCTCATCAATGGAACAGCCTCACCCTTCTTCACCTCTAAAAAAGGTCTACGCCAAGGTTGTCCACTTTCTCCACTCCTCTTCCTCCTAGTGGTTGAGGGCCTGAGCAGGGCTATTGCTAATGCGGTAAGAACGGGGGACTTCCAAGGAATTCAATTAATCGTTGGTCTGAGAATCACACATCTACTATTTGTGGATGACATCCTCATCTGTTGCAGTGGTCGGGGGCGGGATGCAAAAGTTCTAGCAGAAATCCTCTCCCTTTTTCGCTCGAGTACAGGTATGCAAATAAATTTCCAAAAATCTTCCCTCTCATTCTCAGAAATGGAAAGAGAGGAAGAAGATATCTATCGAAGGCTCTTTCCTTTTACAATCCAAGACTTCTCAGAAGGCCTAAAATACCTAGGGTTTCACCTGAAACCAAATTACTATCTCAAGGAGGACTGGAAATGGCTGCTTTCAAAACTGGAAAAAAGACTAACTGGATGGAGCTTCAAGTGGCTCTCGAGAGCAGGAAGACTCACTCTAATCAAAGCAGTTCTGGAAGCCATCCCAGTATACTGGATGTCACTGGCCTGGATATCGAAAGGAATACTGGAAAAGATTAGAAGGGCCTGCTCCCATTTTATCTGGTCGGGCTCAAGGGACAAATTCACTCGGCCATGGGAAAAATGGGACCGTCTCGCCCAACCAAAAGCTCTGTGAGGTTGGGGACTCAAAAATATATGTTTGTTTTCCAAGGCTTTGGCGGCAAAAACAGGGTGGCGCCTCATCTCAGGCAACAACCTTTGGTCTCTGGCAATCACCCAAAAATACATTGCACCGAATACAATTGAGGATTGGATCAGATCTCCAAACAAGACCTACAAACAAAGCTCGATTTTCTGGAAAGCTTTAATCTTCTCCTTTCTAGTGATAGGGGAAGGACCAGCCTGGAGAGTAGGCAAAGGTAATCCCTTTCGCATTGTTGTGGACCCCTGGCTGGGAAGTGGGAACTCTCACATCCTCCCATTGGAATTAATTAACCATCTCCACAGGCAGAACCTCTTCCTCCTCTCCCACCTGGCCGACCCCAACTCAACTACCCTCTAGAATCAAGGATGGAAAAGTGTTGCCAATGTGGGGCTAAATGGAGCTCTAGCATCTCGATATGATAATTACATCATAGCACTACAGATTGGTCACATGAGACATTCGGACAGAGAGGACGAGCTGGTTTGGCAAAAGGATCCTTCAAGAACCTATACCCCAAAACTTGGCTACAGTGCCTTGAACCTGGATCTCTTTCAACAAAATCCAAGTTGGTGGTGGAGAGGACTTTGGAAATTAAAATGTCCTCAAAAAGCCAAAATCTTCCTATGGGTAGCCCTAAATGAAAAAGTCCCAACCTGGGAAAACCTAAGAAGCATCAGTTTCAAGGACCCGGCAGATGTCTCCTCTGTCAAAATGAAAACGAAACAACTTACCATATGCTCATTTCCTGCCCTTTTACAAAGAGAGTGTGGATTGAAGCCTCTGTTAGTCTCGGACAGAACTGTACATGGGGAGGACCCGTTTTGGAACAAGCTTGGGAGGCTTGGATCCATGATCCGAGATTCAAGGAGTTTAAACCCTTCCCCTCATCATCAATTGGGGCATTTGGCTGGCTCGAAATGCAGCAATCTTCAAAGACAAAGCTCCCCTTCATGAGAGAACTGCAGCCCAAAGTTTATCCATCCTATCACACTTCCCACAATCAAAAAAAGGTTTGGCTTTACAGTTGAATTAAACAGACGGCCATAGACAATTCAAAGCCCTGGGCTTACTTCAATGGAGTTTCTCAAAATCACAAATGCGAGGGTGGAATAGCACTCCATCTAGCTGAAAACCATTTTTTTCATCTAAAATTGGGACTGGGACAGGGTATAAATAATTATGCAGAGCTACTGACTCTGAAACTACTACTTCTATTCACTAAAGAAAAGGAAATACTTCATCTCCAAATTTTTGGTGATTCTATGAATGTCATCAACTGGACAAGAAAACTTCAGCAGTGTCACAATATTTTTCTTCTCCCTATTTTAGAGGACATCTTTCGTTTGCTGGAAGAATTTGACACAATGGTTATCTCCCATGTCTACAAGAACAAGAACGTGGTAGCGGACGCACTATCAAAAGCAAGTCTTCTTCTAACTCTGGGTCAATGGCACATCACAAAATTCAAGGAAGATGAAACTCATGCCTTCTACCATCGTCCCTTTATTGATGCCCCAGAACAACCGCAGGAATGATTCTCTTTCTTCATTCACTTCTTAAACAGTCACTTGGTCGAAGTAATTTGGACACAGGAAGTTTCTTATCATATGTAATTTGACAAACAACAATCACCAACATTTCACAGCAAATGATATCCAAAACAGAGAAGATTCTTATCATATGAAATTTCTGCAAGCAACAATCACCAGCATTTTCACCAGTCTGTAATACAAGCACTTATGTGGCTATTAAACAAACAGTTTATTTCTTACAGACAATTTACTTCCCACCTTGTTCTAGGTGTTGTAAATAATAGGCCATCAGTTTGCTCTTAAAAATCCTCTTTCAAGGCATCTTTTATCGACATAGGGTCAAGGACCTACGCTCTTTGTTTCATTATACACACAAGGGGTGTGTTGTGCTCATAGAAGCACCTACAAAATGTAATTTTGTCTCACCGGATGAATAAAATTACGCTTTTTTCCATGGAAAAAAAAACTCTTGCATGCAGCGGAAAACAAGAAAAGCAATCACACAGTACATATTTTTTTTGCTCTTAGGAACCTACAAGAGCTCCCCTCACAGGGAAAATGGCTCTGAGAAATAAAACCACAAACCAAATCTGCAAACCCGAACTACAATGTTGCCTCGATTTGCATGTCACCAATCACTGTGGTCGTTCATATAGATGCAGCGGCCTCAAAAGACGTGGTGCATCGAAATCCATGCTACCAATCAATGCAACTGCCTTGAAAGATGTGTTGCCTCGAAAGATGTGTTGCCTCAAAAGATGTATTGCCTCAAAATCCATGTTGCCTCGAAAGATGTGCAACATGTTTTTCTTTCTCGCAGAGATGAAAAATCAATTCTGATTTTTCTCCTTCACCTCACGTGACTTGTGAAAATGAATTCTCATTGTGTCTTTTTCCTTTACCCTCTTTGTCTTTTACTTGAGCCATTTACCTAATCTCAACAACTCTCTTTTAATTAAATATTTAACCGACTTTATCTTAGTCACTTTATTAATTAAAAGTCACTTTAATAAAAAACATTCACTTTATTAATAAATTAATAAAGTGAATTCTAGGAAAGGTATAGGATACATTTAATGATGATTTCTGCAAGTAGACACCCTTACAAAAATACATGTTCGAGCTACAAACACTAACACTCCCTCTTAGCGAGGAAGGTATTCTCCATCACTCAAAGCTTGTCTTTGAAGAAGAGGAACTTGCCCTTGACCAAGGGCTTGGTGAAAATGCTTGCCAACTGCTCTTCTGTAGGAATATATTGCAGTTGAATTGCTCCCTTCTGCACCCTGTCTCTAATGAAGTGGTATCTGATCTCAATGTGCTTTGACATGTCATGAAACACTAGATTCTCTGAGAGTTTGATGCAACTCTGGTTATAACAGTGGATCGATGTCGGCTCAAGATCCTAACCAAACAATCCTGTGAGTAGCTTGTGAAGCCAGATGACTTCGCAACTAGCTAGACTGACTGCCATGTACTCTGCCTCTGTTGAACTCAATGCTACTAAAGACTACTTCCTGCTGAACCAGGAAATGACTGCTCACCCCAAACTGAAGCAACACCCAAAAGTGCTCTTCTGCTCTGTATCATTGCCTGCCCAATCTGAATCAGAGAATCTCTGCAACTTCACACCATCTCCACCAAGGTACTACAATCCATATCCTACTATGCCCTGCAAGTATCTGAGCATGTGCTTTGTTGCCACCCAGTGAACCTCCCTCGGCTCCACCATGAACTGGCTCAAGGTGTTAACAGCAAAGCATATATTTGGTCGAGTGTTGACCAGATACATCAACGAGACAATCAACCGCATGTATCGTCTGGAGTCTACCAACTCTTAAGCTGAAGAATCAATCTTCTTCAGGTTGGTCACCATCGGAGTGGCCATCGTCTGCTATCCTGCATCATGAATCTCTTCAGGATCTCTGAAGTGTACTTCCCTATCCGAGGAAGATCTCACCCAATCGCTGCCAAACCTCAAGTCCCAGAAAATAATGCATTGACCCGATATCCTTCAACTCAATTTATGACGCTAGATCTTACGCGAAACCTGCAATCAAACCCTCTGCACCTGTCAAAATGAGATCATCCACATACAACACCAAGACTAGGATCTCAGATCCAACCAACAAGAAGTATAGGTTGGGATCTGCCTCACTCTTGGTGAAACCCATGTCCTACAGATAATTGTCGATCCTAGAGTACCAGGCCCTGGGTGCTTGTTTCAGTCTATACAAGGCTTTCTTAAGCCTACATACATGTGTCTCCATGTCATGGACCTCAAACCCCTGTGGCTGCTTAATGTAGACCTCTTCCTCAATGATGTCATTGAGAAAGGCGATCTTCACATCCATCTGATGAATGCTCCAACCCATATCAGAAGCTATAGAGATAACTACTCGAATAGAGAAGTATCTGGCTACAGGAGCAAAAGTCTCCTCGTAGTCTACTCCCTCTCTCTGAGAAAACCCACGAGCCACAAATCTAGCCTTGTACTTCTCCACATTGCCATATGTTGCATGCTTTACCTTGTAAAGCCACATGGAAGTCACAATTGACTTGCCTTCTGGTCTCAACACAATCTCCCAGACATCATTTCTCATGGAGTTGTGCTCCTCCACCATGGCATCTCTCCATACCTATTGGTTGCTTTCTTCCTCAAAGCTAAAGGGCTTTGAGTCTATGATGTTGGTCATCAAAGCCATATATTGTGGACATTTCCACAGAGGTCTACTCTCCCTGAATGTGGACCTGAGAGGCTCAACATGCTCCCAAGCATCTCGCAAGGTCTGCTTAAACCACCTGGGCCTCCTGACTGAAGTTGAAGTGGCTAACTGCTCCTCCACCTCCACTAGAGTCCGGCTCCCTGCATTGGAAGTCTCTGCTCTCGGCTCATCCTTTGGGCCCACTTCATGTGGCCCCTCTGCAACTGCTAGTAGGTCCTGAGATTTCCTAGATGCCAAGTTTTCCTCGAACTTAACATATCGGCTAACCATTGTCTTGCGTTGATCTGGCAAAAACACCCTGTAGGCCTTCAAATACTCACTGGACCCCACCAAAATGCCCCTCTCCCCTGAGGGTTGCAACTTTGTCCTCATCTCCACAAGAATGGGGATGTAGACTAGACAACCAAAAATCCTAAGATGTCTCATCTCAGGTCTGCTGCCTGTGAATGCCTCCTTTGGTGTTTTACCGTCCAGTATCTAGTGTGGGCTCCTATTCTGCAAATACACAACTATATTACAAGCCTCTACCCACAGAAACATAGGCAAACTTTGGTCATGCATAATGGCCTTCACCGCACTGATGATAGACTTGTTCTTCCTCTCTGCAACCCCATTCTGTTATGGGTTGTAGGCCACTGTTTTTTCCCTCTTGATCCCTCCCTCCTTACAAAAATCAATGAACTCTGTAGAGGTGAAATCACCCCCATTATCTGTCCTCAATACCTTGATCTTCCTTCTTGTCATGTTCTCCACCTCTGAGCTTTGAAAGCTCGAAGTGACTGAAGACCTCATCCTTGGTCTTCATGAAGTAGATCCAAGTCTTCCTAGAGAAGTCATCAATGAAGGTCACAGAGTAGGATGTGCCCTTCACTAATGCTATTGACATAGACCCACCAACGTCTGAATGGATCAGATCCAAGATGTCTTTGGTGTTGATGTTTTTGTAGCTGCAGGAGGTAAGGTATTTTCCTCCTAGACAACTTTTTTTAGAGAAGAAGAAGATTCCAAGAAGTCAAAGGAAGACTATTGAACAGTTGAAGAACACCTCGGAAAAGAATAAAGTGAAATAGAAGACCACAAAAGAGAAATCGGCCCACAGAAAATAATAATAAAGTGGAAATATAATTTCCAAGAAGAGGAGTCGGCCCACATAATTAATAAAGTAAGTTGAAGACCCAGAATAAGAAGACGTCCCCAAACTAGTATAAATACAAGTTTGGGTCAATTCATTTGCACAGTTCTCCTTCTGCAGTACGCACTAGATGTTGTAGCTGCAGTTTCATTATTTCTGGCTTTTGGTTCTCTTGGAGTGTGTGCCCCACTTGAGGAAGGATATTCTTGGTGGTTCTTGGTGATCTCTCTTGCGCGCTACCTCTGGAAGAGTTGAGCTAAGGTTGTGTGGTGTTGCCCAGTTGCTTGGTAACAGTTGCAGTTGCAGTAGCATTGAGCAATTGCAGTTACAGTTACCAGTTGTGACAATTTTGTGGTGCGTTATCTTGCACTAGTGATGCTCCTATCTTGCGCCAGTTCTGTGGTGACTCAATTGTCAACCCTCGCTAGGGTTTGACAAGAAGAAGAGATAAGTATTTGGTTCTTCATTGTTGGTTTGCTCTTGTGATTAGAGCATGTTCATGGTTGTATTGGAATATTCTCTCTAAGAAAAGTTGGTTGGGTTTTTCCCCGAGTTTGGGGTTTTCCCAGGATAAATCTTTGTGTCTTCTTGTGCTTGTTTCTCTGTTGCTTATATATTTCAGTATATGATTATTGAATGTTAAAATAAGATAAAAATGCTATGGTAAATCTAATGTTAACGAAACTAATGAAAATCTAACATGGTATCAGAACAGGTTTCCTTCAGAACAATCTAACCACTAGAAGGAAGATCATGAGATTTGTCGTTGCAGTTTGTCGCTGCACAAACCTAAACGTGTCAAGCTCGTTGAGCATTTATCATAAAGTTGTTGGGACAAATTCCATCATAGATCAACTCGCCTTGCCCTAGCGCACCTGCTACATCTCTCAGATTGACTTTCCGTCAAAATTGATTTTTTAGAGTTTTAGGCTTGTTGACATTTTCCTGGACATTGAACCTTCTGATTCAGATTTATAATTTTTACTTATTTATGTAAATCTCAAATTAAAAGACAAAGTTGGATGGTGTACTTGTATATAAGATGAGGGTGTTTGCAGGAGACGTTTACTCGACAAAAGGACATTTATCCAAGCAGTGACAATAGATCTAAAGGGATCTTAGATCTAGTGGACTCAGAGGAAGCCCAAGAGTTGGAGGCAGCAATGACGATGTCTCCTACAATATAGAACAACTCAAATGGGACAGCAACAACTAGACTCCATGTTTGCATATCAGGTTTGATATTTTACATTATTGCAGCCTAAGTAAGTGTTGTAACTAGAATAGCAGTCTTTAGAGTTCTATTACTGCTATTGCTATCAAATGTTTAGTAACACTTGAATATTGTTAGTATGATGATCTTTAAGTAAAAGCACATTGTTTAGTATTAATGATGCACTTGTTTACAGGATAAATTGATCTCCTATAGATGTTCTTGGTTGTTAACATTGTTCCAGGCAGGTTATCTTGTAAATTCCATGGAGGTTACCATGGAGATGTTGTTGTTCTTGTTTCTTGTTCAGGGCAGGTTACCATGGAGGAATGATTGGTCACAACACTGGAAGAGTGTTGTTCTTGTTTCTTGTTATTGTATTTTTTGTTTTGGCTCTTGTTCCAAACAGGTCACAAGTGATAGCTCTGAGAAGGAGCTATTCTGACGATTGTTCCCATTCTTGTTTCATTGTTCTTATTATAAGAGTATTATTCTTGTTTGTTGTTTTACCTTGTTGTTGCCCTTGTTCTGGGCAGGTCACGGGTGAGGAGCTATAATGATGGTTGCAGGAGGCAACATATTAGATGGTCTCTAGCTGAGACATGGAGCAAACTATCCAGACATAGAGTTGTGTACATGACCATACACATCCATGTAATGAAGGAGAAGAGGACGAAGTCATAACCTTCTGACAAGAAGGGTACTTTTGCGGGATACAGAGTATCTCATATGGAGATTGATTGTAAGGAGCAGAAGGCTCCAAAGATGACCGTACAGATCCCTCTAGTTCAGTTGATCATTTTTCAGATCATCGGGAAGAGTCAGTAGAGCCAGAAGGACCTACCCAAGATCGTTGTAAGGACCGAAAAGAGACTAGCATGGTCCCGTGATACTTTGCAGGATGCAAAGAGGATACAAATATATGGCATTGATGAGCCAATCATAAGGAGGAGCAGATGGCTCCACCAGTGGTGAGGCAGGCGGCCCCACCAAGTACCAGCTCAGAAGTAGCTAGAGTTCAGAGGGAATTAGCTCTCAGGATCCAATAGGGAGGAGCAGTCTCCCCAGACAGTTCATAGGAGATCAGACTTCAGAGGAGGTCAGCACATGCAAAGGGAACAGATGGCTCCGAAGATTATATAGACTCAGAGGGAGTCAAGCTTCAGAGGGAGCATGCAGACTCAGAGTGAGCCTGATCTCAGAGAAAGTTAGTGTCTTAGAGACTTTCATTCAAAAAGTATTCCTCCTCAAGATTCAGATAGGATAGAGAGACGTCTTCCAGGACTAACAGACAGATGCCATGAGTTGAGGAGGATAGATCGTAGCTTCAAAGACGTCTAGGAGATGTGAGATCTCCTGAGAGGACTCCCTTGTTTTTGTAGACTTTGCTATAGTGACAGAGGAGGAAGCCAATCAAAAGGACTTGGATATGGATTTATTTTTTTTTGGTTCCAAGACCAGAAGGAAAGTCAATGGTGACTTCCAAGTTGATCTACAAGATCAAGCATACTACAAATGGCAGCATAGAGATGTACAAAGCTTGATTTGTGGCCAAAAGATTCTCCCAGCAAGAGGGAGAATAATGTGACGAGACACTTGCTCAAGTATCCAGAAGAAGTGTACATAAAGCAACCACAAAGATACATGAGGAGTCTCATGTCTGCAGATTGAAGGAAGCTTTGTACGAGCTTAAGCAGGCACCCAACGCATGATATGCCAGATCAGACAGTTATTTGATGAGCTTGGGGATGGTTTCCCATTGATCCTATATGTGGATGACCTGTTTCTTACAAGGGATGAGAAGCTCACAGATGGGTGCAAGAGGGAACTCACTTTAGAGTTCGAAATGAAGGATCTGGATTTGATGGGATTGGAGGTGTGGCAGAGACCAGATGAGATTTTCCTTAGCCAAGGAAAATATACAATTGAGATCCAGTAGAGATTCAGGATGATGGACTGCAAGTCCATGGCCACACTGATGGTGACGAATCTTAAGCTCTTGAGTGATTCATCTTCAGATTTGGTGGATCCCACGATGTATAGACAATTGATCGAATCCTTGATGTACATGGTTAACACCAGGCCGGATATATGTTTTGCAAGTGAACACCTTGAGTCAGTACATGGTTGAGCCTCGACATGTACATTGGATAGTAGCAAAACATGTGTTGAGGTACCTACATGGTACAATTGGATATGGTTTGAGATATGTCTTGAATGGAGATGTGAAGTTGCAGGGTTATACAAACTTTGACTAGCCAGGGAGTGCAATGGACCAGAAAAGCACATCAGGATGTTGCTTCAGACGTCAGTGGCACTCAGTACAGCAGAGGCAGAGAATATAGCAGCAAGTGTTGCAAATCGTGAAGCAGTATTGCTTCAGAAGTTGCTAGCAGGGTTATTTGATCTAGAGTTGGAGCCAACATTGATGTATTGTGATAATCAAAGTTGTGTGAAGCATATAGAGATCAAATACTATTACATCTGAGACATGGTGCAAAGAGGAGTTGTGGAGCTCCGGTACATATCCACGAATGAGCAGATAGCAGACATTCTCACCAAGCCTCTGTCTAGAGTGAAGTATGAGTACTTCAGAGACAAGCTTGGCGTGATGCAGAATGTCCACCCTCGTCGAGAGGGAGGTGTGTTGTTTCTCCTCCTGTCGACTAACCCCTGTGGCCAAGGGTTCCCTAGATCAATCATGTGAGGTCACTGAGGGGGTAATGCACTGCCAGACCCGATGAGAGAAGAAACATCACACACATAGTCGTGAGGACTATGGGAGTAGCTCTGTGCTATTAGATGAAACTATGACTATGGTTGATGGCATGGTAGTAGTTGTGTGCTACTAGTTGATTGTTGCATAGTTATAGGGACCATCAACTATGACTATGGTTGATACCATGGTAGTAGTTGTGTGCTACTAGTTGATTGTTGCATAGTCATAGTGATTGCAGACTATGATTATGGTTGATGGCATGGTAGTAGTTGTGTGTTACTAGTTGATTGTTGCACAATCATAGAGACTAATGGACTACATGGTGGTAGCTTGTGTAGCTACCAGTTGATTGTGAGATATGACACTGGCAGAGACTGTGTCTCTGGACAGTAGCTATGTGCTACCAGTAGTAGTTGTGTGCTACTAGGAGTGGTTGTGTACCACTGGATAGTAGTTGTGTACTACTATGGATGGGCACAATCGTGTTCTATTGGATGGCATTGTAGTAGCTGTGTGCTACTAGCTGATTGCCATAGAGACTATGAGATCACTTGGGAGCAGTTATGTACTACTTGATCGCAAAGACTGACGGATGATTTGAGCTACCGATGGCATGGTAGTAGTTGTGTGCTACTAGTTGATTGCAGAGTAGTCAGTGGACTACTAGATGAAGACATCGTGGAAAGATACCTCCCTAGCTAAGAGGGAGTGTTGATGTTTTGGTAGCTGCGGGAGGTATTTTCCTCCTGGACAACTTTTCTTAAAGAAGAAAATTCGAAGAAGTCAAAAGAAGACCATTGAACAGTTGAAGAACACCCCGAAAAAGAATAAAGTGAAATAGAAGACCATAGAAGAGAAGTCAACCCACAGGAAATAATAATAAATAAGTGGAAATATAATTTCCAAAAAGATAAGTCGGCCCACATAATTAATAAAGTAAATTGAAGACCCAGAATAAGAAGTCGGCCCCAGACAGACACCCAGATTAGTATAAATACAAGTCTGGGTCAGTTCATTTGCACAGCCACACAGTTCTCCTTCTGCAGTGCGCACTAGGCAGTTGCAGCTGCAGTTTCGTTATTTCTGGCTTTTGATTCTCTTGGAAAGTGCCCCCCACTTGGGGAAGGATATTCTTGGTGGTTCTTGGTGATCTCTCTTGTGCGCTACCTCTGGAAAAGTTGTGCTAAGGTTGTGTGGTGTTGCCCAGTTGCTTCGTGCCAATTGCAATTGCAGTAGCAACCGCAGTTGCAGTTACCAGTTGTGATAGTTCTTTGGTGCGTTATCTTGCGCTAGTGATGCTCCTATCTTGCGCCAGTTCTATGGTGACTCAGTTGTGAACCCTCGTTAGGGTTTGACAAGAAGAAGAGATAAGTATTTGGTTATTCATTGTTGGTTTGCTCTTGTGATTATAGCATGTTCATGGTTGCATTGGAATATTCTATCTAAGAAAAGTTGGCTAGGTTTTTCCCCGAGTTTGGGGTTTTCCCAAGATAAATCTGTGTCTTCTTGTGCTTGTTTATCTGCTACTCATATATTTCAGTATATGATTATTGAATGTTAAAAGAAGATAAAAATGTTATGGTAAATCTAATGTTAACGAAACTAATGAAAATATAACACTTGGATCGAGTCTCGCTGCTAGGAAAGGTTGCCTTGACATTCTTTCCAAATGCGCAACCTTTGCCCACCCCCTGTTGGTCCAAACTGAATTCTGGAAGCCCAGTGACCATTTGTCTCACTAATGGTAAAGCTTTGTGATGAAGATGACCCATCCTCCTGTGCCATAGATCGCACAAGCTCTCATTGGTGTGCAACAATGTCTGTGAAGGTTGGCCCTTAAGTCTGTAAAGGTTCCCATCCCAGACTCCAATCCTCACAGCAGTATTTGGACTAGTTCCCTCTGGGCGAATGAACACCTTCCCTCTTCGAAAGTTAAACTCATAACCTTTGTCCTCCATGACTGAGATGGAAAACAGGTTCTTCTTCAGGCCAGTTACATAAAGTACCTCTTGTGCATCAAAGGACCCTCATGACTCCAACTGGAACTGCATTGTCCCATGACCCCTAACTGCATACTTGGCCTCATTGCCAAGCTCTACATGGAGATCTAAGTCATCCTCTGAAAAGTTGTTGAATAGCTCTCTAGCCTCTGTCATGTGGCGGACGGCGTCACTATCCAAGTACCAAACACTCTTGGGAGTAGTACCGGTGGAAAGACAAGACACAAATGCACAATCTTTCTCAAACTTGCATGCAAGTTCGCTCAGCTGTGTCTGTGCAGTAGCTGCAACTTTTGCGTCTTCCCCTTGCCTTTCTTTCTCTATGGACACTGAGAAGCGAAATGGCCATTCTTATGGCAAATATAGCATTTGATCTTGCTCATATCTCTCTTCTGCCCAGATTTTTGTCCCTCTCCCTGACTGTCACCCTTCTTAACAACTTTTCCTTTGCCTTTCTTTGTCTAGCTGACAAGGGCTAAGTTGTCATCTGTTGCACCTCCTCCCTGCTTGCCAGATCTAGACTCTCTACGAGTCTCCTCCTGAATGCAATCATCCCAAAGTCTCTCTCACTTGGGGAGTTTCTCTCTAGCACAGATGCCCATGATGAATGGTTCCCAAGCCTTGGAAAACCCATTCAGAGCAACATTCACTAATTATGCATCAAGTATTGTTTCTCCTACAGCTACAAGTTGATCACGAATCTGTGTGATCCTCATAACGTAGCTGGTTACATTGTCTAAGGTGGACATTCTGCATTCTCTAAGCTTGGTTTTAAGGATCATCTTTCGACTCATATTGTCACTTTGAAAGAGTGACACAAGGGCATCAAGCATCTCCTTAGATCTGGTCTTTTCTGCAACATGCGGGATCAGATGATCCTTGATAACTTCAAGGATCACCCTCTGTGCCTTTATATCCTTCTTATCCCACACTGCACGCACTGCTGGGTCTACCACTGCTGGCATACCCCCTGAGGTCTACGCTAGAGCAGGAGGGGCATTGGTCACGACTTCCCACAAGTCCTGTTCCTTCAAGATCGCTAAGATTCTTGCTTTCCAAGGAAAGAAGTTGGAAACCCCATCTAGTCGATCCTCAACCTTCACACTGGTTACTGACATGGTTGATCTGTATTGAATACAATAGATTTGCTTTGTCCTTTAACTTGCTAAAGAGATCTACACTGAATACAATAGATCTGCTTCTCTCTCAAAGCAAGAGCTCCAATACCATGTTAATTTACTCTAAATCAGCTAGCTACGTAAACAGATAAGATCTAAATACTTTGCTGAAATAATTAACTCTTGCATGCAGCGGAAAACGAGAAAAGCAATCACACACAGTACACAATTTTTCTACAATTCCAAATCAGTTCTTCATTCAAATAACTTCGGAACCTACAAGAGCTCCCCTCACAACGAAAATGGCTCTGAGAAATAAAACCACAAACCAAATCTGCAAACTTGAACCACAATGTTGCCTCGATTTGTGTGCTACCAATCACTGAGGTTGTCCGTACATGTCTGTACGGATTTGTACCTGCTGCAGTAAATGCAGTTGCCTCGAAAGATGTGTTGCCTCGAAATCCATGCTTCCTCGAAAGATGTGCGACCTGTTTTTTTTCTCGCCAAGCTGAAAAATTATTTCTAATTTTTCTCCTTCACCTTATGTGACTTGTGAAAATAAATTATCATTGTGTCTTTTTCCTTTACCCTCTGTCTTTTACTTGAGCCATTTACCTAATCTCAATGGCTCTCTTTTAATTAAATCTTTAAACGAATTTAACTTAGTCACTTTATTAATTAAAAGTCACTTTAATAAAAGAAATTCACTTTATTAATAAATTAATAAAAGTAAATTCTAGGAAATGTATAGGATACATTTAATGACAATTTCTGCAAGTAGACACCCTTACGGAAATACCTGTCTGAGCTACAAACACTAACAAGGACTTGTGTAGTAGTTGGTTGTTTCTGCTTGAGCAAACTGTCAATGTGTATTTACAGCCTGAATATTAGTGTGTTGACATAATACTTGGTCACTGGAAATACTTTCTAAATAATCACCTCACACACACCAGAATCAGCATTTTACGTTTTAGATCTGGTTACACAAGCTTACAGCATTAAGCATACCATATAATTCTGTGTATAACCAGAGGAATACAAGGTTGCAACATAACTGTTTGACAAAATATTTTTATAT
>JASDQU010755076.1:0-31703 GCA_032191745.1 Picea mariana | reverse complement strand
ATGGGAGACAAAGACCCCTACCCTACCTTATTTAGAATTGACTGGGAATATGACAATTATGCTGTCATTGACTTAAAGAGAGACACCATAACGTTTGAGGAAGATGGAATAAAAGTATCCCATCCCTTAGATCCATACTTGGGGCCTAAATATACTGAGCTAGTGGATAATAACATGGATTCAGAAGTTCTTGACCAATTATACACCATAACAATAGGAATGAGGATGAATTATGTTAACCCCACTGCAGATGGATCTATAAGTTGGAGGAGTATACAGTGAAGCGATGAGGACTCAAAATTGGCTTTTGACAGTTGGTAACAAGGTTCATATGAAATATTCTCAAGACGCTGCACACCTATCAAGGCAACAAGATGGATTGGAACCGAGATAAGGAATCACCCAACATATGATGGTACTTCATACTTGGACAATTTTCTCACCGACATAGAAGGAAAAGTTGCACCAGATTTGAGAATTTCATTTTTTGATATAGCCTTGAAGGATACCCCGGATAGATGGTGGGCCACTCACAAAGCCTTGATTTTGGATTGGGAGGATGAAAATAGAGCTATTTCATGCATATTCCTCAGTATCAATCAATTGAAAGAAGATATGAGCATGGATTTTCAAGGTACGCAACTGTTTGATGGGAACTCTGACCCCAGAGTGCATGTTGAGCACTGCTTAAAGCAATGGCAAGTTGCAGAAGTATCCTCTCGGCTATGGGTTCATATATTTTTCCACTCGCTAGGTGCAATTCCAAAATCCCGGTACACACATGAAGAGAATAGAATACAAATAAGTTGTTGGCAGAATTTAAAAGACTAGTTTTGCAAAGATTTCTCCTTCGCTGGTAAGTCCCCTGAGCTTCACTTAGTCCTTCAAAGAATTCGGGAGATGCTATTTACTGAAATTTAAAAAAAAAGATCAAGCCCAATAGTATGTTTTGATCATTCCCATTTTCTTCAGTCTAATCGAGGCCACAGCCCTATCATAATACCTTTAACTTGTTGTAAAATTGATAAAGGCTTGGAAGAATCTAATGAATTAGAAGAACTTATAAACCTAAATATCAAAGAAACTAAAGGTACTAGAGAAGTCCATGACACTATACCCAGTCATACCTGTAGCTCCTATAACTATCCCCTGACGTTGCAGAAAGTAAATATAGGGAGTGAAGAGCATCCTAAGATAGCTTCCATAGGAGACTACTGGGATGAGCAAACCATGAATGAAGTCTAGAGCTTGTTGCGGGAATATGAGGAATTATTCCCAAAAACCTTCTAAAAAATGAAGGGTATAAAAGGAGCCATGGGGGAGATGAATATAGAGCTAAAACCTGAATCAAAACATGTGAATCACATACCATATTATCTTAATCCCAAAGTAAAAGAGAAGGTCAAGAAGGAAGTGGACAAAATGCTTGCGGCATGATTGATCTTTCTTGTCAAAGAATCAGAGTGGGTTATCCTCATAGTAATATAGAGAAAGAAGGATACAAAAGACATTAAGGTCTTTTTTGAATATAGGAGTTTTGATTATGCATGTGTGCACAATCCATTTTCGACACCCTTCAACAATGAGGTGTTAGATCAAGTTGCGGGGAAAGAAGCTTATTCATTTACATATGGATTCTCAGGGTATCACCAAGTCATAATTTTAGAAGAAGACCACATTCATAACTGAGTGGGGGTCATTCACGTACAATGTGATGCCTTTTGGCTTAAATAATTCCCAAACATTCTTCTCCAGGATCGTTATAACAACATTTCGTGACTTCATACACAATTTTCTAGAAGTCTACATGGATGATTAGACTCTATACAGTTTACTGAAGGAGCATGTAGGAATACTGTGGTTGATGTTTGATAGATGTTGAGAATTATAGATATCTCTAAACTTGAGGAAGTGTATTTCCTGTGTACCGCACGACAACCTACTAGGCCACATTGTTTGCCGGGAAGGAGTTCTGGTGGACCCAATGAAAATTGCAGTTATCTTGAACATGCCGCCGCCTACAAGTGATAAACAATTGCACTCGAAGCCAGGGCATACATGATACTACCATAGGTTCATCAAAAGATATGCAAGTATCACCACACCACTGGAGAAACTACTGAAGAAGTTCGAAGGGTTCCGGTGGATAGTTGAATGTGACAAGGTGTTTGATATACTCAAGGAAAAACTCAGTACTACACCCATTCTTATATACCTCAACTGGGAGATTGAATTCCATGTACATGTGGACACATCAGGTATCGCCCCGGGAGCCATTTTGGCACAACTAGGAGAAGGGAATATGGACCACCCTATATACTTTTCAAGCAGAAAAATTTGTCAAGCCAAACACAACTACATAACAACCAAAAAGAAAGGTATAGATATGATTTATGCATTGCAAAAATTTAGACACTATTTTTTTTTTTGTAAGTTAGAAAAATACATTGAAACCTGCTAGAGTGCAAAAATTACAGTTGGCAGAATAGACAATGAGACTGTGGCAGCATCGCCCTAGTGGGAAACCAATGCTGCCGCATGTCCATATAGTTCCCAATTTTCCATGCAATTACAATGACAGGAGAAAGAAAAATTCATAGAACAAAAAACTGTGCTAACCCTAGAAGCTAGGGTGCCTTGTAGGGATGGAACCCAGGAAAATAAATCGTCTGGAAACATAAAAAAACCAGTGAAACTTGTGAACGCTTGAATCATCCGGAGCTAGGGCTTGGCATCTGTTCTTTCTTTGGGTCTTGCGCAATGTCCTTGGCTGGAGTCCCTGTGTCCAGTGTGGTGTGAAGGAGAGCACAAATAAGAGTCTCCAAGCACTCCTTGGGACATTCCCGACAATCATCCCTGTTCAACAGATTTGTAATGTCACACTTGACTTTGAAGACTGAGCTCTGGATAAGGTCCATAGAATTCTACATATTTAGGAGCCCATCGCACCGAGAAAAATAAGGTGGAAGCGGAGGGGGAGGCGGAGCATTGGAAGAAGAAGGTGGGGAGGCGGAAGAAGGGAGAGGGGAGGAGGAAGAAGGGAGGGGGGTGGTCGGACTGGGGGGAGCGGAGGGAGGGGGGATACGGGGTGGAGACTGGTGTATGGGTGGTGGCACTGGGCTGAGCTTGGGTGCAAAGCCAAGGTAATTTTCCAAACTTTCAAACCAATATACTCTACATTCCCAAGGTGAGGACAGAGGAGGGAGTTCTGGAGTGGAGGCATGATCTGTAGGGAGTTCCAGAGTGGAGGCACGGTCTGGAGTATGAGGAAAGTTCTGAGGATCTTTCCAACCTCATCCCCGTGAGCCTCTACCCATCACATTATACCAACCCACCCCACGCTTTGATTTTCCTCTCTGTCGTGACATTGGGAAAAATACCAAGAGAGGAGGGGAGAAAATGTACAAGAGGTGGAGCGGAGGGAGGATCTTGAAACAGTGGTGGAGTGGAGGGATAAACTTGAACCAGAGGTAGAGAAAAACTCGAATGGAAATGTGACTGTGAGGAGCGAGAGGCGAGGGGTGCAAATGGACAAGAGACTCCACCGGCGTGGAACAAAATCCATGGATCCAGAGCTTGCAATGGGACTAGTTGGGAGTCCATTCCATCACATTAATGACCTCAACGAGTTGGAGCACCATAGCCATAACTATCTCTGTGCGAAGTTGGTAATGGAGGTACATCGATCGAGAGGTTAAATGCATGGAATGCTGGGTGGGAGTGCTGTTTGCGGTGGCATGGTACTGAGTGGGTTGTGTCTAGTTGTCTGACCACTTATCCATTTGTGTGATGACCTCAGTGACACCCCATCCAGGGAAAATTTAGACATTATTTAGCGACCTCTCATTTTAAGTTTTTCACTGACCATTCTACGTTGAATTACCTAGTTAATAAGTCAATCCTTGAGGGAAGGATTCAAATATGGCTCTTACTCTTTCAAGAGTTTTAATTTGAGGTAATTTTCAATCTTGGAAGGTGTAATGTAGGTCTGGACCACCTATCCAATCTTGAATCAGGGGAAAGTGGAGGAGCAGTGGACGATCAAATCCTTGATCCAGACCTGTTCTGGATTGAAGCCATCCCATATTATCTTGAAGACATTGCTACCTTCCTCAGCTCGGGGACCTGCCCAGAAAATGATTCCACAAGATAGAAACGACACCTGGTGGTACGAGAAGTAGACTACCAATTGATTGTAGGACAACTCTTTAAGACGAGACTAGATAACATACTCATAAGTCATGTCCTAACCCATGAGAGGCAATATATTCTATGGGAATTCCACAATGGAGTTAGGGGAGGACATGTTGGAGGGAAAAATACAACACAAAAGGTACTTCAAGATGGGTTATGGTGGCCAAGGTTATTCAAGATGATAAATCTTATGCTAGATCTTGCGACATTTGTCAACGGGTATGGAAGCCATCACACAAAGATGAATTACCTCTTTATCCAATTAGAGCACTACAGGCCTTTGAGAAGTGGGTTGTGGACTTTGTTGGACCAATTAATCCACTCGTCAAGAATTCAAAGGCCAAATCTATCATCACCGCAAAAGACCATCTCATGCAGTGGGTTGAAGAAGAGGCAGTTCAAGATTGTTCAATAGATACAACTGCTATATTCATATTTGAGAACATTATTGCTCAATTTGGATGTCCTAGGAGCCATACCAATGATCAAGGTAGTCACTTCATCAAAAACACAATCGCAACATTGACAACATAATTCCTCAGCCAACACCATAAGAGAAGTCCTTATCATCCACAAGATAATGGGAAAGTGGAGGCATTCAACACGATTTTGGAAAAAGGATCGATGAAGGTGTGGTGTGAAAATAGGGAGGATTGGGATGATAGAGTTCCATTAGTCTTATGGGCTTATAGGAATACCACAAAGAATCTGCACAAGTATACCCCATTTCATTTGGTTCACGATAAGGAAGTTGTTGTACCTACATAGTTTATCATCCCTAGTCTCTATATAGAAAAAGCTACACATATGACATATGATGAATCAGCTACACAAAGGATTGCAAACTTGGAGGAACTTGAGGAAGAAAGATTCTTAGCCGATTTTCATCAGTAAGTGGAAAAATATAGGCAGAAAGATTGGCAATTAATTCCAAGAGGTTTTCGCAAGGGGATAAGGTACTCATCCATGAAAGTTTTTATTAGAAACATCCAGGAAATTTGTGCATACATTGGTTAGTTCCATTCCTAGTCGCTGAAATTCGACAGTCTGGTGTAGTCAAGCTAGCACAATTGGATGGTATCCTTCGACCAGGTTGGGTCAATGGCACACACCTGAAGCCCTAAATTTCCCACACTTAACAGAGGGACTTTTTCTCCAGTCCAAGGGATCTTTTACAGTAGTTAGACTTTGCTTATCTGTTGTAATTTTTTAAGTATATGTACCAATGTCGAAGTGTGCTTAGTGGAACCATGCCATATGTTTTCTCAGTCTAATTGTAGGTCTTTTCAGAAATTATTACTCAACAACACGTTGTCAGATGAGTCAACAATTCATTCAATCATACACATAAAGCCGTTAGAGAATTGCATTGTGGTCGGGGGGGGNTGTTAAGTCGCTCACGTTGGCCATGTGTTGGTTAGGCCACCTATTAAAGGCAGTATTTGCTCAAATATTCTACCCCGTTATCAGTCTTGTTGGATGTCCAGGTGATATGTTGCATCATTGGATTAATTAATAGATAATTTATTAGCGATTACTGGTTTATCCCGTTACCTCATATATAACATCCCAAAATATTGTTTTGAATGACACACTGCTAACTTCGCTACCTCTATCCTTGATTTTACCACACCCTGGAATGCTCTGAGAAGTCTCCTGCTCCCCAGCCACATCCCCGCCCCTCAATTCAGTGTGTTTACTAGTGGGAGGACGAAGCTCAATATAAAAAATGTCGAGAATAACGGGAGGACGAAGCTTAGTCTCTTAAGAATAAATCTTGGATGAGCCCTATGATCCCATAATCGAGGCGTTATGCGATGTCAAATGGAAGGTCGAACAAGGAAAGCTCCCCGACTTCAATTTGATGGATACAAAGTTATTCCCATAGATGAATATCACTGTGTTCAAGGAGTTGGGTTACGAGCCAACAGGGGAAGTGGAGATTGTCCCAAAGCCCAAATTTATTAACCTTTTCAACTCAACTATCATGCACCTTAGGGATTTACTAGTGTTTGGGACCATTGGTGAGATTGCATGATGCACCAAGTTCCTGATAAGCAGAGTGGATGAAAGGATCTTATGGATGGACATGAGATATCCCATCCACACAGAGGATATCCATCAACTCACAAGACTATCATTGGAACGTGAGGATGTATCTAAAGGGTTCCAAAGGCCGAGCGAGAATGAAAAAAATAAGGGTAAAATCAGTTTGTATGAAAGATTCCATACCCAGCAAGGGGGTCACACAATGAAAATCGAGCAAATTCTCCCAGAAACGGTGAGAACGACCTGCTATAGTTTTAAGCATTAATCACGTCATGTACAATTGTACCCTTTATGTCAACTGCCGAAAACTATCAGAACATCTCGTAAAGTCTTAAAAGTCCCTATACACATAGATGTTGTGGATATTCCCACCATGATTCTCAACCGTTAAAACGTTAAGTCCCTCACGTTGTCCATGTGTTGGTTAGGCCACCCATTAAAGTCGGGATTTGTTCAAATATTTTACCCCGTTATCAGTCCTGTTGGATGTCCAGGCGATATGTTACATCGTTGGATTAATTAATAGATAATTTATCAGCGATTACTGGTTTATCCCGTTACCTCATCTATAACATCCCACAATATTATTTTGAATGACACACTGCTAACTTCGCTACCTCTATCCTTGATTTTACCACACCCTGGCATGCTTTGAGAAGTCTTCTGCTCCCCAGCCACATCCCCGCCCCTCAATTCAGTGTGTTTACTAGTGGGAGGATGAAGCTCAATATAAAAAATGTCGAGAATAATGGGAGGACAAAGCTTAGTCTCTTAAGAAGAAATCCCGGATGAGCCCTATGATCCCATAATCGAGGCGTTATGCGATGTCAAAGGGAAGGTCGAGCAAGGAAAGCTCCTTGACTTCAATCTGATGGATACAAAGTTATTCCCATAGATGAATATCACTGTGTTCAAGGAGTTAGGTTACGAGCCAACATGGGAAGTGGAGATTGTCCCAAAGCCAAAATTTATTAACCTGTTCAACTCAACTATCATGCACCTTAGGGATTTACCAATGTTTGGGACCACTGGTGAGATTGCATGATGCACCAAGTTCATGATAAGCAGAGTGTAGGAAAGGAGCTTATGGATGGACATGAGATATCCCATCCACACAGAGGATATCCATCAACTCACAAGACTATCATTGGAAGGTGAGGATGTATCTAAAGGGTTCCAAAGGCCGAGTGAGAACGGAAAAAAGAAGGGTAAAATTAGTTTGTATGAAAGATTCCATACCCAGCGAGGGGGTCACACAATGAAAATCGAGCAAATTCTCCCAGAAACGGTGAGAATGACCTGCTACGTAATCACTAACAAGGTCATGCACTCATACTATAAGGGAAAATACACATTGGATTCCTTGTCAGTGGCATATTTATGCACAAACGGTGCAATATTTAACTGGTGTAGTTACCTGTTGGAGGAATTTCTCATTGCTTGTGAGGAAGTTCAGGAGAAGGGAGACACCTTCATCTATGGGTACCTACTTCTATATTTTACAGTGTTGAAGTGGTGGCCACCCACGGGTAGACAACTATCACCTAAAGATAAGGAGCACCTCGCAAAGATGTTTGAACCTTGTCATGCAAGGTCTGATTATGAGAATATGGAATTCAATAATTTTGCATTCCTGAAGTGGTGTAATCAGCTGATTGATGCCACTCAAAGGATGCGCATACCACAAGAGTTGCTAAACATGAATACAAGAAATATCTCGTTCTCCTTGAATCACCACCACACTTTTGTTTGGCCAAGGCATGCAAATCCCTCTGATTTCCACACAAGGCCGCTACCATTATATTTGGATGAATAAATATCTGAAAAAGAGGTTATGTCATGGTTAGGAGTTAAACGCAACCCACACAAGTTTGGAATGCATTACCTTTTTCCTCCAAAGCTATTGAAGAAGAAGAGTTCAACAGAGGAAGCAGGGTCAAGTTTGGGCAAAGTAGATTTGCCGCCAAAGTCTCAAATCCCATCAGATTCATAAGAAGAGGAAGAACACCATTTGTAGCATCCCAAAAGGACCTTACAAGGATTTCCCAAGCTTATGGATGAGGATATACTCTCAAATAAGACCATCAATGACATTTTAGTTTTTTCCTTGACAAGTATGGTTCATGCTAAAAATACTAGAACCAACGTTTCCTCTGCATTCAGCCTAGCCAAATTCATAAACCCTCATCCCATATCTAGTGCTTTACCTCGCACCAGAGAAACCACTCATTCCTCCCAAAATTTTATTCATATAGTCGATGACCCCAAGCCATATCCCAAAAAATATTCCACTATAATTGAAAAACAATCCCCATAACCACCATCCAAAGATACCATAGTCCCACCGCCACCCAACTCACCAAAACCCATGCAACTAGAAATCCTAGAGAACCTTGATAACTTCTAAGATATTTTCCTATCATCTGCTACCACGTTGAGCCAGTAAAATGTTCCATCTATTTCCACTTCAGTCACTCTTCCCTCTATGGAGAGCCAACAACTAGTAATTCCATAACTTACCCAACTCCCACAAGTCTCACTCCCAGTTCCTCAGTTCATTGAGGTTCCGCTAGTTTGAGACGGGACCCCAGAAGTTCCACTCACAAAAAGGACAATAACTCAACAAGATATGGAGTCTCAAGCACCACAGGAGACTCATTCATGACAGATCACTATGTCATTGAAAGAGAAATTAGAGCCAATACCCCAAGATCCAAAATAGTGCTCAGAACTATTACAACTCTTCCTGGTAAAGACATAAGTTATCCATTTACTTTCGATGTCCCCGAAGAACAAACTGGCTCAACAGTTGCGGGGACCATCCCCGAGAGAAGAAGAGGTTGAGACACCCTCAGAACAATCCATGGACAACATGATTCCTCTTCAAATTAGACTCCTGTTGGAAGCTACAGTCACATCCGGTGAGCTGGCTCACTTGCCGACACTGCAACTAGTAGGCTTGATCAGAGCCTCTACTGATCACTTGGAGAAAAAAATTCAACAAGACGAAAATAAAGCTGAATTATGGAGACAGGAAGGGATGATGGCACAAGAAAAACATACGCATGCAAAATATTTAAAACTCCATGTGGAGAAGAAAATGGAGAAGGTGAAGGAAAAGTTAACAAAGGTCTAGCGGAATTTCAGGAAAGAAACACCTAAGCTGCCAGAGTTCAACGCAACCGAAGAGCCAGAGAAACAAATTGAATTATTCTAGGAAGCATGGGAGGTGATGGAAAACCAAGCAGAAGACCTCCAAGAGAAGTTGGAGGGAATGAAGTTGATGCCCGGGGAACAACCCATAGAACTCCAAAAACAACTGGAAATGATTGTCCCTTCATTTGAAGGAGCCAAGGAAGAAACAACTCGAGTCATGGATGGAAGCAAGCCAACAGAAGAAATTAAAGCCACAGAAGGATCACAGGCCAAACCAGAGACCACAGAAGAACCAAAGACTTGACTCGGGGTGACTCAAGGATTTTGGTTGGGGCCTATTGGGCCCTTTGTTTTTGTAAATAGAAGTTGCAAAAGATACCATGGAGCTAGGAAACCAAGCAAAGGAAGGAAAAAAAGGCTGAGCGAAAGAGCGCGCAACAGAAAGGTGCTGGAATAGAAAATAGTTAGAGGCAAACAATCAGTTTTGGGAAGAGCAATTGAAACATAATTAAGAAAAGGAGAGATCTTGTGGATTAAGAAGAGGAGAGAGCTCACGAGTTCTCAATTGGGATCAGAAGAGGATTGTAATCAGGTTGGGTAGCGAGAGTTGAGTAGTAAGGATTGGTTTTGTACTAGATTGGTAATGCAAGGGAATCTATTCTTGTATTAGACTAGAGGTAGTGAGAGCAAGAGACTAGAGAGAATATGATCTGGTCTTGTACTATCTTGAGATGTACTTGTTGATTCTTTGTGGCATGAATTTGTATATGTTTGATATAATCTGCGGATTTATTTTGAGTAAGGACTTTGATATAATAGAATACCGATGGGGAAACATTTTAAAAAGAAGACCTCTTTATATGATGGTTTCTATTTCTATGGAATTATATTATGTTATGTATATTAATCATGATGCTTATGTATTTCTTTGTGATGTTCTGCGCAATTCTGTTATTCTATTCTGGGTTATGAGGTGTAAAAGACTATAATATAGTTAATCTATCTTGCGAAAGAATGATATTAATCTTGGTAACTTGTATATTTGACTAAGCATTCTTCTTACCCTTCCCTAATCTTCATTTCTTGGTCGCGCTTCGGGTGAGACTTCTTCCCTTCTAGGAAGATGAAAATGTCAGTGCACTAGACTACATCAATACCATTTTGTTGGTAACCCAAAGAGGACCCTGGTTTGAAAAATTTATGCCAACAGAACCTGAGTTGACGTCTGTTGAACTCACCATCCCCATTTGGTCATTTCCTTTTGGTCCCTCATTCACTGCACCTGAATTGTCCCTCCTGAAACACATGGGAGAAACTGTGCGAGGAGGACCTCCTCTCTTCCTCATGATGGCTCATTGGTACTTCTAATAGGAAATGCAATAAACCATATTCCTTAAAAGACCTCGATCTCATGTCCAAATTCACGCGCTGGAGAGCATGCATCGCGTTGGCCAACCACGTGTCGCTCCCCATAGAACATGGGCCCAGGATTTAGTCTATGGTCTAGTTTAATGGAAGGGGGACTGGGCATTCATGACCACTAATCCCTAAGAGACATGGGGCCTTGTCGATGGCCTTATTAACCATTTTATCTACCTCTTCGTTATTGTTTCAGAGGATGTGAAAATAATTGACTTGCATGGAACCTGGAAGGAGGTGAATTTTGTCTATTAGGATTCTTAGGTTTGTGTTATGAGGAGAGGATCCTAATATAATTGTCCTTATTATTGTCTTTGAATATCCCACTACATTCAGAATTTGAATTTTCCTTTACTTTTTCAAGTGGATTCCTTGAAGAAGGGCATAAGCCTATGCTTTATTGTTTGTTTCCATCCCCAAATTCCAGAAGTATTCCAAAACTCTATTTCCTCCAGGCCCAAAAAGAACCCCCCCTACACCTACCTCCCCTAGGTTTCCCTTGGATGCTCCATCGAAACAGAGTGTGTGTTTACATTGAGAAGAAATCCATTGCTCTATACTGAAATACGAAGAATGAAGCTGCTAGCATGATTGTTGTGGAGACTTGGATAACGAAGAGTGGTGAAGGTTGAATTTTGAAATCCAATATTTTTCGGATCTAATCCACCTTGATTGATCCTCTAAGCTCATCCTTTTGGAGTTTAAGATCTCTTTCATCTTGGTGATTACCTTGCTTACTACATTTTGTGGGTGGATCCTTTTATTCTAAAAAAAATTTCTATTTCAGGTAAGCCATATTTTCCAACTCACAAATTTGGGAGAAGTTTTCCACAGTCTTTAAAAAACCTTTTTCCCTTTGAAGGATCCTTGATAGTGATTTTCCAATTTTCCCATTAAGGTTTTGAATTTATAAGGCCATCTTACCTGATGAGACAACTCATGATATATTGTAGCCCAAGTTTGCTTAGAGAAGGGGCACTCCCAAAAACAATGTTCGATTGATTCTTGGCTTCTTTGGGAGAGAGATCAAAGGAAAGGGCCATGAAACCCTCTTTTCATCAGGTTTTCCCCAATTATAATATTTTCCATGTGCAAAGGTACAATAGAATAAATTGATTTTGGGAAGCACATCCGAATTCCAAATAATTTTCCACCAGGTTGTTTGGATTTGGTTCCTTGAGTTGGTTAAAAGTGTTTTATATCCTTCTTTCATTATGTATCCTATTGCACTCCAACCTATATTGTCCCGGGTATTTTGATGAAGGGGGGAAACTCCCTTGAGGTACTTGATCAAGAGATGGGCTTGTTGTTGCAGGTGGGAAGGACGATTTCTCAACTTCCAACCTTGCCAAGATCCATCCTCAATCCATTATGAGATATCATGAAATGAAATTTTTTGCCGCGATAACATCCAACCTATTAATTATTCAGTCTCTATGGTATTGTATAAGGCGGGGGGGGAGGCCATGATTAAGGGGATGGAGGTATGAAGAAGTTTCCAGAGGGGAGACCCAAAGTGACACACTGGTTCTTGGTCTAGACAATGCTTTCTATTTCCTATTTTGTATTTCTTGACAATGGTTGATTTCCACAAATATTCACTTCCTGTTACTAATATCCAAAGCAACTTGGCACCTAAAGCGATGTTGACCAACTCTGGATCCCTAATTCCCAAACCCCCATGCTCTTTAGAATATGAGACTATATTTGTTGGAGATACTTCACACACACCTAAGATTTATTTTTATTTTTCCTAAGGTTTTCCCTATGTTTATTACTCATTATTTAGTCTCCTATAGTTTAGGGAGAATATTCCTCTTGGAGAATATTCTCTTTAGCTCACACTTTAGTTTGATCAGTTGAGTGGAGTCTAGATGCCACATTGAGATTATCACCATGCAACATTGAGATCATCACCAACTAATTCACATTGTCCTTGGGATCATCATTAGATTATCCCATTACTCATGATTCCATAATCTCCTCCTCACTTCACTCTATTTCAGTCAGTTAATTGAAGACTGAAAGACTAGTTAACTCAGACTAGGTGGCAGTTCACTCCCGTAACTGCCCGAGAGAATATAATAGGTGGAAATTTACTCCTGTAACTGTTGGTGTGTGTCCAAATCACTCTAGACCACCACTATGGCACATTGGCTTCTCCTCCAGTGCACACTAGTTGATTTATACAGAGTATATCATGTGTAAATTATCTTTCATTCATTTGGTTCGTGATAATTCTTCCATTCTTTCTCTCATGTTTCTCTTTTCTCATATTTTCTCTGCAAATTGTGTATGTCATTTTCTAGCTAGATATTTTCTGTGTAGGTTCAACACATTTACATGGTATGAGAGCCTATAGACTGCTAGGGAAAAGACACACCAAATTATTTTTGCAGGTACCGAAGATTGAAGACAACAGAAAAATGGAATTTCCAAAAGAATTCATTCTTACACCGTACAATTTATTTGCATGGAAGGAGAATATGATAATTCATCTTCGAGGCAAAGGATTATATAGGTTAACCATGAACACAGAAAACGAACCAACATCATCCATAGAAAAATCCAAGTATCTAAATAGAATGGATGAAGCGTTTGGAACTATTTGCAATCTCATTTCTCCTGAACTCATCTTTCACATATCCTCCTGTAAAACTCCTAATGAATCCTAGAACACCATGGAAGGGATTTTTGGAAAACATGATGAGATGAGGGGACACATGCTCGAGGTAGAATTGATCACTTTGGATCCAAAAACCTTTGACAATATCCAATATTTCTTTACCAAATATAAGTATTTGTTGTCGCAACTCAAGGATTGTGGGGTCATCAATATCAGAAATCTAAAGAAAAAAACAAAAGGAAAGCACATGCAAATCCAAAGAAGGAAGGGTACCCAAAACCCTTCAACAATGCCTCCAGATCCAAAAGTGGAAAGGGAAGAAAAGGGGAGAAATGCAATTACTTCAATAAAGGATTCGATCCAGAATCCACATGTATGTAGAAAAAATAGATCTAATGGCCCAAATAATTTAGCAAAACAACCTTGGAGATCGCATCCCCGAAGGTGCCAAGAAGAAGAAGCTAGAAGATCAAAATCCCAAGAAAGGCAATTATAGCCATGCTTTGATTTCCATCAAATCCTCTCCCAATGCTTGGATCATAGATTCAGGAGCATCACACCACATGGATGCCAAAAAAGAAGTATATTCTTCATTGGATGCATGCAAATGTCCTCCTATTATTATGGGGGACAACTCTCCAGTCGAGGTCACTGACAAAGGAAGAATTGAACTCACAAACATAAGCTTCGAGAATGTGCTACACATTCCCAAAATTTCTGTCAATATTCTCTCCGTGTATTAGATGAAAAAATCCAGCACCAAAAAGAGAGTCATATTTGAACCTGATGCATTGGATATATATGACATGCAAACAAATTCCAGGGTTGCTACCGGTGAGGTAAATAATCAATCTAGACTCTACAGATTTTCTGAATTTATTGAACTATATTCCGCATCACTGGTTACCCATGCTAATGAAAATAGTAGGATATGGCACGAAAGGTTTGGGCATTTAAATTTCAGATATATGCAACAAATTAGCAAGCAGGGAAGGTTGATGGTATACCTAACATCCACTTCTCCAAAGGAATTTGTGAGGGATGTGTTCTTGGAAAACATCCTCAAGAGAAATTCGACAAAGGAAAGACTTAGAAGGCTTCCTTTCCTTTAGATATGATCCATAGTGAGCTCATGGGCCCTTTTCCACATCCATCAATCAATAAAGCAAGGTATGTGCTCATTTTTTTTGATGATTTCTCATGCTTCACACGGATTTTCTTTCTCAGACAAAAATCAGATGTCTTTCAACACCTCAAAGATTTCAAAGCCCTTGTTGAGACAAAGTCAGGAAAGAAAATCAAAGTCCTTCGAACAGATAACGAGGGAGAGTATGTCAACCATGAGATACAAAATATTTGTCATGAGGCCGAGATTCAGTTGTAGCACACAGTTCCCTATAATTTGCAGAAAAACAGAGTTGCTATTGGCACAGGGCAGACCTAGGGTTCAACACTACAACATCACACCAACAAAATCCTAGCTACCGACCCTTTCGGCAACACCTGCGAAGCAAATGAAGTCTCACCCAAGGTAGAGTCAGGGGTGGTTGCAAGACTCAAGTGCCTGCAACCTTAGTTGGGACACAGATCTATGATTATAACACTTAGAAATCACCTAGCATAGATTATTCATCAATATTCAACCCTCATGATACTTTGTAGATGGCACAAAGCATCACAGTATGTACTTAGATCTAAATAATTCAGCACTTAGCCACAACAAGATAGATTAAATTTAGCAGATCAAGCACTAAGCATCTTACATACCAGATCTAACATTCATTCATATATCAGAAGCACAAAACATAAATAGATCTATCTAAACACATCAAAGCACTTAGCAAAGGAAGAGACAAGCACATCAGGTCGAGGCACATAGCACAACACACATATTTACCATGGTTCACCCCCACCCTGGGGCTACATCCACAAAGTCTTCTTCTTTATTAGCTTAAGTTAATCAGGTTACAACACTGAGCCATCCGAATCCCTCTTCGCATAGGATAAAAGATCTACGCAACTCACTAGATGCTTCTTCCTTGCACTACAACACAAAGCCTTCTACAGTCTCTCACAGGGACTTGCACTCGGCTCTGCAAGTCTTACACAAAATGCACAAAGCCTTGATCACATAGATTCAACCCTTGGAACTTAGCCTACATCACATAGATATATCATCCCCCTACTCCTCTATATGGCCTAGACATCTATATATACATAAAAAAGTGGGCCTAAGTGTGGGTAAACCCATGGGACGACGTCCCTTTCCCATTACATTATCCCCAAAAACCCAAAACGAACCCAAAAAGGGGTTTAGCTTCCATGATTTCTGCTTCGCATTGTGCTCCATATTTGATAAGCTATCAAAGTCCCAAAAATGGTCAAATATGATCAAGTGTTCCTCAAAACTTGGTCAAGGGCCAACAGGCCTCCAACACTCACCTGTGACTTGTCCTGAGTCACTTAGGTCTGGGTAAGTTTGCCTCAAAAGTCTCGAGCTTGGCTTGAGCTACTTTGACTTGTCTCTGTGCTACTTCTTCTTGCTCAGTGAGTTCCTAAACAACCGCTTCACTGATAGGTCTTTTCAGTTGCTGCTCGACTGTAACAACTACTTGTTCTATTAGTGTTCCTTGGCCTTCAATTTATTCAAACAATACGTAGGCCACCTCCTGGCTCGGCTGGATTTTCTGGGTGATTTCCATCACTCTGTTATGCATGGTAAGAATGGGTTTTTGGGAAGTGCACTATTCTTGGGATCTCTTCATCCTCTCGATGGGTGACAGGAGCTTGAGTTGTGCCTATACTGTATATGCATGCTGCTTTGCTTCCTGGAGTTGGGACTCCGGTTTCTTCAACTTTGGGTCTTCAGATAGTTGTTCATATATTTGCATGCTTCTGCTACTTAGCTGTTTACACTCTGCAACAAGTGTTTTAATCCTCTCGACTGTGCTCTGAGCATTAAATTCTTGTTGGTCGTGCACTTCTTTCGGATTCTGTGGTATGTTCTGAAGCTCTAATTCCATGACCCTTTGTTGAAGTTGCTGAATAACTTCAACCAACTTCATCACTTAGCACTCTATGGGCTCTTCGGCCTTCTGCTCTAAGCCAATCATAGAGAAAAATGCTCTGTTGACTGCTTCTTCAATTCCTATCTTCTTTACGAGCAACTTCTCTTTCTCTTTTTGGATCTTCGCTCTGTCTTCTTCAAATTTATCTTGGAGAGCATTCTTCTCTTGTTGCACAGCTTGGTGTTGTTCAATAATTTCCTCCTGTGATTTCTTTAGGGTCTGGGTGGCCTAGGCTTTTTCTTCCTGAGCATGTCAAAGGTGTACTTCGGCTGCTTGTTGGCACAGGGGCAGACCCAGGGTTCAATGCTACAACAACGCACCAACAAAACCCTAGCTACCGGCCCTTTCGACAACACCTGTGAAGCAGATGAAGTCTCACCCGAGGTAGAGGCAGGGGTGGTTGCAAGACTCAAGTGTTTGCAAACTTATCCTGGACACAGATTTGTGATTATAACACTTAGAAATCAACTAACATAGATTATTCATCAATATTCAACCCTCATGATACTTCGCAGATGGCACAGAGCATCGCAGTATGTACTTAGATCTAAGATAATTCAACACTTAGCCACAACAAGATAGATTAGATTCAACAGATCAAAGACTAAGTATCTTACATACCAGATCTAACATTCATTCATATCGCAGAAGAAAAAAGCATAAATAGATCTATCTAAACACATCAAAGCACTTAGCAAAGGAAGAGACAAGCACATTAGGTCGAGGTACAGAGCACAACACACATATTTACCATGGTTCACCCCCACCCTGGGGCTACGTCCACAAAGTCTTCTCCTTTATTAGCTTCATTTAATTAGGTTATAGCACATAGCCATCCAAATCCCTCTTCATATAGGACATAAGATCTGCGTAGCTCGCTAGATCCTTCTTCCTTGCACTACAACACAAAGCCTTCTACAGTCTCTCATAGGGACTTGCACTCGGCTCTGCAAGTCTTACAAAAAATGCACAAAGCCTTGATCACACAGATTCAACCCTCGGCGCTTAGCCTACATCACATAGATATATCATCCCCCTACTCCTCTATATGGCCTAGACATCTATATATACATACAAAAGTGGGCCTAAGCGTGGGTAAACCCACGGGCTGACATCCATTTCCCATTACATTATCCCCCAAAACCCAAAAAGGACCCAAAAAGGGGTCTAGCTTCCACGATTTCTACTTTGCGTTGTGCTCCATCTTTGATAAGCTGTCGAAGTCCCAAAAATGGTCAAATATGACCAAGTGTTCCTCAAAACTTGGTCAAGTGCCAACAGTTACTGAGCGAAAAAATAGATCTCTAATAGAGATGGAATCTTGCATGCTAACTGCAAAGTCACTTCCACAGAGATTATGGGATGAAGCACTTAATTATGCAACCTACATCCAAAACATATCTCCCCATAGATATATCAAGGATAAGACCCCCTATGAGGCTTTGAGCGACCTCAAACAAGAATTCACTGACTTCCGTATTTTCAATTCACATGCATGGGCCAAGATTCCCTTTGAGAAGAGGAAGGCACTTGATCCACAGAGCATAGAGTGTATCTTTTTTGGATACCTCAATGATGTGAAGGGATACAGACTCATTGACATTTCCTCAGACCGGGTCATCATTTAGCATAGTGTCCAATTCGAGGAAAGTGTCTCACATGTACCTCAACAACCACATGCAAACACTTTTGTTCTTCCACCTGTCAGAGATGATGAGCATGCACATGCCCACTCTTATTCAAATGATAGTTATGATTCAAAGGATTAATATGATCTAGATACAAATTCAATACATTCATATGCATATTCAATGCATGAAGATGTAGATGTAGAGCCAGAGTAGAGGACCAAGTGGGCCAAGACTACTCTTCACGATGCATGAGATCTTTCTAGGGATCCAACTGATACTAGGAGGACTTGATCTAATTTCTAGGAGACTCCACTTTCACTCACTGGCACTAAACTGATGACACCCATGCATCTTTTCTTGGTTCAATGTTCAGATCCAAAGTCCTATGGCGAGGATGTTGGACATCCCTTTTGGGAATCCACCATGAAGGAGGAGTACAAATCTCTCCTTGAGAACTAGACTTGGGATCTGGTTCCCCTTCCTCCAAGAAGGAAACTTGTTAGGTGTAGATGGGTCTACAGGACCAAGAGCACTGGGCAAGTTAGAAGATACAAAGCCAGGCTAGTTTCCAAAGGATTTCAATAGGTGAATGGCATTGACTATGATGAGAACTTTTCTCCATTAGCGAAGATGGATTCCATACATTTGGCACTTTACATTGCAACAACCAAGGGATGGGAAGTCCATTAGATGGATGTGAAGTATGTATTTCTTCACGATGATCTCTCTGAGGAGATCTACATGGAGCAACACCAAGGATTTATGTAGGATTCATCTTTGGTCTGTCAACTGAAGAAGTCTCTTTATGACCTCAAGTAGGCTAAGAGGGCATGGTATGCCAAGATGGACTCCTACCCGTTGTCACATAAATTTGTACTTTGTAAGTCAAACCTAAATGTTTACATGCTTAGGACGACTGATTCACTTCTACTCCTAGTTCTGTATGTTGATGGTTTGTTGATCACCAGTTTCTTGACTTCAATGATTATTGCAGTCAAGAGGATTCTACATGACATGTTCTTGATGATGGACATGGTTCGACTACATTTCTTTCTTGGACTCAAGATCAGTCAAGATGCATCAAGCATCAAACCATGTCAGGCAAAGTATGCACGAGATCTCCATGAGAGATTTCACCTGACATATTGCAAGTCTTCCCCGACTCCTTTCCTATCTGGATTCAGACTTGAGGATGGCGGGGACACTCCACTGGTTGACAACACACTCTAGTGGGGAGCTTGTTGTATCTCACACACTCTAGACTAGACCTCTCCTATGCCGTTGGAGTAGTCTCTAGGCTCATGCAAGAGCCGCATGAGCTACATCGGAAGGATGCAAAGTTATCCTTAGATACATATAGGGAACCATCACCTTTGGGATTCACTATGCAAAATAATCTATATTGGAAATCATCGAGTTCACTGATTCTAACTGGGATGGTGATAACATTAATTGCAAGTCCAGATCTGGTTACTCACTCAGTCTTGGTTTCGGGCCTATCTGTTGGTCAAGAAAGAATTAGGCTACTATTTCTCTATCTTCAACCAAGGCATAGTACAGAGGGGTAGTTAACATAACCATTCAGGCTATGTGGCTACAACATTTTCTCACTGAGTTGGGAATTCAATTTCATCGACCAATTGTCATCTGGTGTGACAACCAAAGCACTCTAAAGTTCTGTAGAGATCCAGTTCAAAGGCAGTGGATGAAGTACATCGAGATCCACATGCACTACATTTGAGACATAGTAAATGAGGGGATCATCGACCAACATTTTTTTCCTTTAGTAGAACATAGTGTAGACATCTTCACCAAGACCTTCACTGAGCAGAAGTTCCATTCTCTATGCAGTCATCTTGGAGTGAAGGACACAGTTGCCTAGCAACTGTTAGTTCTTATTTTTACATNAGTGTATCTTTTGTATTTGGGTACTTAACATGACCCCATTTCCGAGACCCATTATTTATTTTCACCATAGTGATGTTCATGGGGGGGTGTTGGAGATACTTCACACACACCTATGATTTATTTTTCCTAAGGTTTTACCTATGTTTATTAGTCATTATTCTATATCCTATAGTTTAGTGAGAATATTTCTCTAGGAGAATATTCTCTTCAGCTCACACTTTAGTTTGGTCAGTTGAGTGGAGTCTAGATGCCACATTGGGATTATCACCATGCAACATTGGGAGCATCACCAACTAATGTGCATTGTCCTTAGGATCATCACTAGAATATCAAATTACTCATGATTCCCCAATCTCCTCCTCACTTCACTCTGTTTCAGTCAGTTAACTAAAGACTGAGAGACTAGTTAACTCATAGTAGGTGGCAATTCACTCCCGTAACTTCATGAGAGACTAGAATAGGTGGCAGTTTACTCCCATAATTGCTAGTGTGTGTCCAGATCACTCTAGAACACCAATATGGCACATTGGATTCTCATCCAGTGCACATTAGTTGAGTTATACGGAGTATATCATGTGTAAATTATCTTTTATTCATTTGGTTAATGATAATTCTTACATTATTTCTCTCTTATTTCTCTTTTCTCATATTTTTTGTGCAAACTGTGTATGTCATTTTCTAGCTAGATATTTTTTTGTGCAGGTTCAATACATTGACAATATTCTAGTTCACAAGATGGAATTTTTTTGAGTTGGACTTGCCTCCTTGCCATAGGAATTTTTGGATGAGCTAGGCCATATATTTTTTCATTCCAGCGAGAACCATAAGAGATGAAAATTGAAATATAGGAAGGGAGGACATAACTGATTTGATTAGCACCAAACGCCCTCCAAGGTTGAGCCAAATTTTCCCCCAGGATTCCATTTTATCTCTTACTTTATGTATAACAACATGCCAATATTCCCCAGGGAGGGACTTAGGGTAGATTGAAAACCCTAGGTATTTAAAGGATTTCCAATCATTTACAATAGGAAATCCAAGGATTTGAGAAATGCATAATAAAAATTAAGCCTTGATGTTCCACACATAGACTTGAATCTTGTTATTAGTTATGCGGCCTCTTGAAACCAAGGTGAAGTTATCTAAAACTTATTGTATTCTCCTTGCCATTACTTTAGAAGCTCCATTGAGTAGAAGGGTATCATCTACGAATTGGGAGTGATTGACTCTCTTGACTCCTCTTGCAATACAGATTCTAGGGATTGAATCATTTGTGCATTCCCAATCCAATTTTTTGTTAAGGGATTTATCCATGAGAATATATAGAAGGCGGAAAAGGGGGAAACCTTGTCTTAAACCTATGGAGGATTTGAAGAAAGGGGTCGATCTTCCATTTATCAGGGGAGTGATTTAGGGACTAGATATACATGCTCCAACTCAAGAGATGAATGTTTGATCAGATCCAAATTTTTGAAACACTTCCTTGAGAAAGCCATGACTTAATCTATCAAAGGCATTGGCCATGTCGAGTTTTATAAGCATGCCTGCTTCCACCCTACTAAAAATGGAGTGGATTTCTTCCTGGACTAGGATGAAGTTGTCCCATATTTGTCTACCTACAATAAAACCACCTTGATTAGGGAGGATCAACGAATTAAGAAAGGGTTTCATTCTATTAAAAATTATTTTAGACATGCTTTTATAAGAAACATTACAAAGAGATATGGGTTGGAATCTATCAAAGGAGGTTGTTTGGTTTTCTTTCGGGATTAGTGCCAAGATTGAGGAGTTTGTATCTCCTCCCATTCTGTTTGTTTTTTAAACATATCTAAGAATTCTGTTGAAATCAAATTTCACTATAGACCAAGATATTTGATAGAAATGCTGAGTAAATCCATCAAGACCTGGAGCTTTATCCTGGTGAAACTACTGAATAACTTTGAATATTTCATATTCTTCAATTGGCCTATTTAGCTTGAGATTGTGAATTTCTGAGATCATATGTGGGGTATGGGAAAGAAATAGATTACTTATCTCTTTGTCGATGTCTCCCTCCAAGGAGTAAAATTTAGTGAAGTGCTTTGTAGATTTATGTTTATTTGTTCAAAGTCACTTATAATTTCACCAGATTACGATTTTATTTATGTTATCTGGTTTATCCATTGCCTTGCTTTAGCCTGTCTGTGGAAGAAGGAAGTGGTTTTATCATCTGGTTGTAGCCAAAAGCTTCTATACTTTAGTCTCCACATGGATTGTTCTTCTGCTAGGGCACATATATATTCTTTATGTGCCTCATTCTCCAACTTCAATTCAATTTGCTTCACTTCATTTGTTTCTATTTCCTCTTGAACTTCTTCTAGATTTTTCTTTTTTTTCCATAACTTTGATGTGAATAGGTCATGAAAAACTTTTAGACCATGTTTTGAGGGCGCCTTTGGTAAGATTTAGTTTTTGTTCCCATATGTGCACTGGGGAGCCTGAGATCCATTGGGACCAGGTACGAGCGACTAGGGGGAAAAACTACGATGATCCAGCCACGAAGGCTTGAGCTTGAAGGGAATGGGTCCCCAATTTATCTCATGAGCAAAAGACAAAGATATTGGGAAATGATCCAATCCCACCTAGGGGAGGATTGAAAAGGAAAATTTTTCCAGCAATGTGAGAAAGGAACTACTAATTAAGAAAAGGTCCAACCTAGCAGCAATGTGACCATGCCCTTCCCTTTTATTATTCCAAGTAAAGGAACACTTGACAGGGGGAACATCATACATGCCTAGGTCCGAGATGAGATCATCCATTTCCCCCCTAAATTTGGTCTCTCACTAAATTGGTCACATGACAGGTTCTTGATGACGAACATGGGTTGACTACATTTCTTCCTTGGACTCGAGATGAGTTAAGATGCATCAAACATCAAACTGTCTTAGGACAAGTATGCATGAGATCTCCTTGAGATATTTCATGTGAGAGACTATAAGTCTTCCCTGATTCCTTTCCTATTAGCAGTCAGACTTGAGGATGGCGGGGACACTCCATTGGTTGATGACACACTATACAAAAAACCAGTGGGGAGCTTGTTGTATCTCACACACTCCAGACCATACCTCTCCTATGTGTTGGAGAAATTTCTATTTTCAGCACACTAGTTCAATGGGAGGTAACTGACTAGTTCTATTTTAGTCTTTCTAATTTTATACCATCACTATTATGCATGCATTCCTAATTATACGATGTCATTTACTATATGAGTCAAGATCACTCACTCATTGATTAGATAATAATATACATTGATTTTCATTCTTCATTGTGTATCTCTCTTCCTTTTCTTGATAATCTTTGTTTGTGTATGCTTTAGCTAGGTCTCCTATGTAGGTTTCCATGAAACACTGACATGGTATCAGAGCCGAGCTACTTGGAGAAACTCAGATAAGCTAGAGAAGAGCGAAAGAGGATTTGAGTAAACGTATTTTCCGCAATCATCGCAGCCTATCCTTATTGAAATGTGCGATGATTGGAATCGTCGCAGCCTATCCCTATCGAAGGGTGCGACAGTCGCACTAAGTCTATACACAAACAAGGTGCAATGTCATCACATTTTGTTCTTCATCCAGGGTGTGGCGATTTAGTTTTTCACAATATTCAACATCGTCACACTTTTTCCTTCTGTAGGGTGCGACGATTCAACAACCCTCCAAAAAATTAGGTTTCTGCAGTAAAATAACCATATCACGAAATCCACGATATAGGTTGGGCTGAAATTTTGACCAGAGACATATAACATAGGGATTCTTATGTTCACCAAAAATATCCAAAATCCACATCATATTTTAGGAGATATAGTTGTTTTATCATATCTATAGCTACCATAGAACCGTCTGTCATATCTCATAATCCACGATCTGGGTTTTCAGGATCTTTTCAGAATCAATAGCAGGATGCAGGTGATGCAACTTATTCAATCAAGTCTGGTGATAATACTCACACCATAAAACTATTTTGAATGGAAGCCGAAGGCCACATTCCAACTCAAAATAAAATGACTTTATAATTTGATGATGGCGACAGAAACAAAACCTACATTAGCGCTTGAGAAGACCAGATGGGAGAACCGTAAGGATGAGGCACATGATTACTTCTTGAGTTAATCTCCACTGAAATATGGTTTCATGTTGCCACATGCAAGACTCCAAACGAGATCTAGACCACCTTGAAAGGACTCTTTGGAAAGTGGGATGAGATGCCAGGTTATATGCTTGAGGTAGAGTTGAATACCTTAGACCCTAAAAGTTTTGAAAATATATAGGATTTATTTCCTAAATCTAAATCTTTGATTTTTAGCTTCGGTGAATGTGGTATTGACAAGTCTACACAAGAGAAACAACTTATACTAACAATCTTGGCCAAGGTAGGACCATAATATGTTGTATATGTCTCCAATTTCCATTTTGGCAGATGTCTTTTGGGCACAAATTGGAAAATTCCTATAATGGCTTAGTTCATTGAGTCTCTCACACAAGAGAAAAAAAAAATCACACGGATGGGCCTCATGAAATATTCCAAATCACATGCACTCACCATGCATGATGGAAAAGGGTCATCCAATTAGAAATCGAAGTAGAAATGAAAGGAGCTATTACATCTAGATTCAAAGAAGGAGGATTATCCCAAACCCTTCAAGGATTCTTCAGGTTCCAAAGATTCTTCAAATTCCAAAGGGAAGAAGAAGAAGGGAAATAAATTCACATATTGCAATAAAACAAATCATGAAGAATCCACATGCATGAAGAAGCAAATCGATCTTATGACACGGGTACTTCAGAAGAATAACCTTGGAGACTTCATTCCTGAAGGAGCCAAGAAGAAGAAGGAAGAAGACCATGCACCTAAGAAAGGTACTCATCATGCTCTGGTTGCAATTAATTCCTCATCTGATTCATGGATTATAGATTCTGGTGCATCACATCATATGAAAACTAAAGAGGAAGTTTTTACTTCTTTGAGTTCATGCCTTGGACTTCCTTTTATCATGGGGGATGATACTCCATAGTAGTTGCAGGAGAGGGAAGAGTGGAACTCCCTAATAGAAGTTTTGAGAATGTCTTGCATGTTCCAAAGATTTCTATAAATCTGCTCTCAGTTTATCAGATCACTCAAACAAGTAAAAGGGTTGAATTTACATTAGATTCAATTACTGTACTTGACATGCATGCTAGTTCCATTATTGCAGTTGGTGAGGTAGATCACAAATCAAGGTTGTATAATTTCACTAAGTTTATTGACTATGAATCCTCTTTGATACTTACACATGCTAATGATAGTATTAGAGTATGACATGATAGATTTTTTCATTTAATCTTTAGGTACATGCAACGAATTTCCAACCAAGGAATGGTCAAAGGCTTGCCAGACATTCAATTTTCTGAAGGGGTTTGTGAAGGATGCATTCTTGGCAAGCATCATAAAGAGAAATTTGAAAAGGGGAAGGCAAGGAGAGCCTCCTCTTCCTTGGATCTTGTTCACAATGATCTCATGGGTCCATTTCCACATCCGTCCATAAGCAAAGCAAGGTATGTTCTTACATTTATTGATGATTACTCACACTATACTTGGGTTTATTTTCTCAGACAAAAGTATGAAGTTTTTGAGCATCTCAAAGACTTCAAAGCTCTAGTAGAGACACAAACTGGGAAGAAAATCAAAATCCTCCATACAAACAATGGGGGGGAGTGTATCAACAAATATGTTTAGAATATTTGTCATGAAATTGGTATCCAGTTGCAGCACACAGTTCCATACACTCCACAACATAATGGATTTGCTGAAAGGAAGAACATGTCTCTCAAGGAGATGACCAGTTGCATGTTGCATGCAAGATCACTTCCTTCTAAGCTTTGCACCGAGGCACTAAAATATGATGCTTACATACAGAACATAGAACCTCATAGATCTGTTGAGGATAAGACACCTTTTGAGGCTTGGATAGGTGATAAACCAGATGTCACACACTTCCACATCTTTGGATCTATAGCATGAGCCCACATTCCTTTTGAAAAGAGGAAATCCTTAGATCCATAGAGCACACCTTGCATATTTGTGGGATATCCAGATGATGTGAAGGGGTACAGAATGATTGATCCCTCTATAGACTGCCTCATCATTGAGCGTACTGTTCAGTTTGAGGAGAGTCCTTTGCATGCACCTCCAGTGAAACATGTAGAGACACTTTTGCTTCCATCAGTTCCATACATCAAAGATGATGATTCCACACACACAGATACTACATATCCAGACATAGATTTTCATATGAGTAGGTAGTACAACCAAATGAGGAGCCAATGTTGGAGCTTCAAAAAATTCCCAAGTGGGCACAATCCACACTTCAAGAAGCAGGTAACCGTGCAGGGGATCCATTGGATTCAAGGAGGACTCGATCTCAGCATGTGGATCCTTCTCATGTAATTTCAACTTATGAACCAACGATGCCTATGCATTGCTATATGGTTCAATATTTTGATCCACATACCTATAGTGAGGATGTTGGCAATCCAGTATGGGAAGAAACCAGGTTGTAGGAGCATGACTCACTCTTAGAGAATCAGACTTGGGATCTGGTTCCACTTCCACCAGGGAGGAAACTTGTTAGATGCAATTGGGTCTATAGGAACAAGAGAGAAACAAATGGTCAGGTGAGAAGGTACAAGGCCAAATTAGTTGCAAAAGTATTTCAACAAATTCATGGGATAGATTATGATGAGACCTTTTCTCTTGTAGCAAATATGGACTCCATTCGCTGGGCTCTAGCCATTGCAAAAACCAAAGAATGGGAAGTTCATCAGATGGATGTGAAGAATGATTCTCTTCATGGTGACCTTTCAGAGGATATCTACATGGAGCAACCGCATGGGTTCATTCAAAACTCATCTTTAGTATGCAGATTGAAGAAGTCTCTCTATGGCCTCAAGCAGGAACCTAGAGAATGGTATGGAAAGATGGATTCTTGCTTACTTTCACATGATTTTGTTAGATGTAAATCTGATTCCAATGTTTACATGCTGAGGACTACTAACCTTGTGATGATTTTAGTACTCTATGTTGATGATATTTTGATCACTAGTAGCTCTGCTTCAACCATTTCTTTGGTCAAATATATTTTGCATGACAGGTTCTCTATGATAGACATGGATCCACTACACTTCTTTCTTGGTCTTGACATTAGTCAGGATGCTTCTAGCATCAAACTTTCTTAGGCTAAGTATGTCAGGGTTCTTCTGGATAGATTCCACATGACAAACTATAAATCTGCACATTTACCCTTCTTATCTGGGATAAGACTTGAGGATGGTGGGGATACACCATTAGTGGAAAACACTCTGTATCAAAATTTGGTGGGGAGTCTTTTGTATCTCACCCAGACCCATCCAAATATATCATCTTTGGTAGGAGCAGTTTCCAGAATCATGCAGGAACCCCATGATCTACAATGGAAGGATTCCAAGCATATCCTCAGATATGTTCAGGGCACCATGAGTTATGGGATTCACTATGCAGATGGTTGTGCATTAGATATCATAGGATTCATAGATTCATATTGGGCTGGTGATAGCACAGATCGTAATTCCATGTCCAGGTACACTCTCGGTTTGGTGTTATGCCCAATTTGTTGGTCAAGTAAGAAGCAATTATCCATTTCTTTATCTTTTGTAGAGGCTGAGTACAGAGGAGTAGTCGACTATGTCATTCAAACACTTTGGTTTCAACACTTCCTTACTGAGCTTGGTATCCAGTTTCATTGTCCTACTATCATATGGTGTGACAATCAAAGTACACTGAAATTTTGTAGAGATCCAGTACAGCGACAAAGAACCAAACACATTGAGGTCCACATGCATTTCATCAGAGATTTAGTACATGACATGATCATTTATTTGCAGTTCTGTCCTTCCCTTGAACATACTACTGACATATTCACCAAGACCTTCACTGAGCATAAGTTTTAGACTTTGCGGGATCGTCTTGTAGTAAAGAACACAATTGCCTAGCAGCTTCCTTTTCTTCTTTTGATGCATTGTCTTTTGAGGGGGGGGTTTTTTTGCCCACATAGTTTTCTCTCTTTCCTCACTTTTATTCAGTGTTCATTAGTTGTATTGTACATGAGTACCTAATATGGCCTAGTAGTTGGGACTCATTTTTTACTCCATAGTGATGTCCAGGGGGGATGTTGGAGAAATTTCTATTTACGACACACTAGTTCAGTGGGAGTTAACTGACTAGTTCTATTTTAGAATTTCTAATTTTATACCATCACTATTATGCATGCATTCCTAATTATAGGATGTCATTGCCTATATGAGTGAAGATCACTCACTCATTTATTAGATAATAATATACATTGATTCTCATTCTTCATTGTGTATCTCTCTTCCTTTTCTTGATAAGCTTTGCTTGTGTATGCTTTAGCTAGGTCTCATGTGTAGGTTTCCATGAAACACTGACACTTAGTAGTTGGAGAAGTCTCTAGGCTCATGCAGGAGCCACATGAACTACATTGGAAGGCTGAAAAGTGTATTCTTATGTACGTACAAGGCACCATCAACTTTGGGATTCACTATGCAATAGACTCTACATTGGACCTCATCAGGTTCACTGATTCTGACTAGGCTAGCAATAACATTGATCACAAGTCCACATCTGGTTACTCACTCGGTCTTGGTTCCGGGCCTATCTGTTGTTCAAGAAAAAAATAGGATGTTGTTTCTCTATCTTTAGCTGAGGCATAGTACAGAGGGGTAGTGAACATAACAATTCAGGCTATTTGGCTACAACATTTTCTCACTGAGTTGGACATTCAGTTTCATTGACCGATCGTCATCTGGTGTGACAGCCAAAGCACTCTAAAGTTTTGTAGAGATCCATTTAAGAGGTAGTGGAAGAATCACATCGCGATCCACATGCACTACATCCAGGACTTAGTAAATGAGGGGATCATAGGCCTACAATTATGTCCTTCAGCAGAATAGACTGCAGACATCTTCACCAAGACCTTCACTAAGAAGAAGTTCACTTCTTTGCGCAGTCATATTGGAGTGAAGGGAACAATTGCCTAGCAACTGTTAGTTCTTCTTTTTACATACATTTTACTTTGAGGGGGGGTTTTCCCATGAGGTTTTCCCTCTTTCCTCATTTATTTCAGTGTATATTTTGTATTTGGGTACCTAACATGGCCTCATTGCCGGGACCCATTCTTTATTTTCACCATAGTGATGTTCAGAGGGGCTGTTGGAGATACTTCACACACACTTAGGATTTCTTTTTCCTAAGGTTTTCACTATGTTTATTAGTCATTATTTAGTCTCCTATATTTTAGGGATAATATTCCTCTAGGAGAATATTCTCTTCAGCTCACACTTCGGTTTGATTAGTTGAGTGGAGTCTAGATGCCACATTGGGATTATCACCATGCAACATTGGGAGAATCACCAAATAATGTGCATTTTCCTTAGGATAATCACTAGAATAGCACATTACTCATGATTCCATGATCTCCTCCTCACTTCACTTTGTTTCAGTTAGTTAACTGAAGACCGAGAGACTAGTTAACTTAGACTAGGTGGCAGTTCACTCCCGTAACTGCCTAAGAGACTAGAATAGGTGGTAGTTTACTCCCATAACTGCTGGTGTGTGTACATATCACTCTAGAACACCACTATGGCACATTGTCTTCTCCTCCAGTGCACATTAGTTGAGTTATACTGAGTATTTCATGTGTAAATTATCTTTCATTCATTTGGTTAATGAGAATTCTTCCATTATTTCTCTCTTGTTTCTCTTTTCTCATATTTTCTCTGCAAACTGTGTATGTCATTTTCTAGCTAGATATTTTTTTGTGAAGGTTCAATACATTTACAATATTCCAATTCAAAAGATGGATTTTTTTTGATTTGGACTTGCCTCCTTGCCATAGGAATTTTTGGATGAGCTGGGCCATATATTTTTTGATTCCCATGGGCACCGAAAGAGATGAAAACTGAAATAGAGGAAGGGAGGACATGACTGATTTGATTAGCACCAAACACCCTACATGCTTCCATTTTCTCTCTTACTTTTTGTATAACAACATGCCAATATTCCCAGGGAGGGACTTAAGGCAGATTGGAAACCCTAGGTATTTAAAGGATTTCCAATCATTTGAGATAGGAAATCTGAGGATTTGAGTAATGCCTAATAAACATTAAGCCTTGATGTTCCACACATAGGCTTGAATCTTGTTATTATTTATGTGGCCTCTTGAAACCAAGGTGAAGTTATATAAGACTTGTTGTATTATCCTTGCCATTACTTTAGAAGCTTCATTGAGTAGAAGGGTATCATATGTGAATTGGGAGTGATTGATTCTCTTGACTCCTCTTGCAAAATAGATTCCAGGGATTGAACCATTTGTGCATTCCCAATCAATTTTTTTTGTTAAGAGATTTAGCCATGAGAACATACAAAAGGGGGGAAAGGGGGAAACCCTGTCTTAAATCTATGGAGGCTTTGAAGAAAGGGGTCAGTATTCCATTTATCAAGGGAGTGATGTGGGGAATAGATATACAAGCTCCAACCTAAGAGATGAATGTTTGATCAAATCCAATTTTTTGAAACACTTCCTTGAGAAAGCCATGACTTAATCTGTAAAAGGCATTGGTCATGTCAAGTTTTATAACCATGTCTGTTTCCCCCCTACTAAAAATGGAGTGGATTGCTTCCTGGACTAGGATGAAGTTGTCCCATATTTGTCTGCCTGCAATAAAGCCACCTTTATTGGGGAGGATCAACGAATTAAGAAAGGGTTTCAATCTATTAACAATTATTTTAGACATGATTTTATAAGAAACATTACAAAGAGATATGGGTCATAATCTATCAAAGGAGGTAGCCTGATTTTCTTTCAAGATCAGTGCCAAGAATGAGGAGTTTGTATCTCCTCCATTCTATTTGTTTTTTGAACACATTTGAGCATTCTGTTGAAATCAAATTTCATTATAGACCAAGATATTTTATAGAAATGTAGAGTAAACCCATCAGGACCTAGAGCTTTATCCTAATGAAGTTGCTGAATAACTTTGAATATTTTATTTTATTCAATTGTGCTATTTAGCTTGAGATTGTCCATTTCTGAGATCAAATGTGGGGTATGGGAAAGAAATAGATTACTTATCTCTTTTTCGATGTCTCCCTCCAAGGAGTACAACTTAGTGAAGTGATTTGTAGCTTGATGTTTTATTTGTTCAAAGTCACTTATAATTTCACCAAATTGTGATTTTATTTCTGTTATCTGGTTTATCCATTGCCTTTATTTAGCCTGTCATTGGAAGAAGGCAATGTTTTTATCACCCGATTGTAGCCACAAGATTCTAGACTTTAGTCTCCACATGGATTCTTCTTTTTCCAGGGAACATATATATTCTTTATGTGCCTCATTCTCCATCTTTAATTCAATGTAATGACCCTTTTCTTATTACTATGAATAATTTCATAAATAAACCTAAACATGGGCTAAATTATAATTAATTATTATATAACCTTAATTGATTACAAGTTATTAATTAATTGTTTTGATTATACTTAGCTGAAGTATGATTAACTCCTTGATTAGGGGTTAAGGAATGAGTA
>JASDQU010755075.1:38180-52499 GCA_032191745.1 Picea mariana | reverse complement strand
CCTTTCATGGATGGTCACCTTATGTTCCCTATATATGGAACACTCATTATTGTAATAATATATCGAATATCTCTCATATCTCATATGAATAAAAACCAACACATTTGTCCTAAAAGGTTTAGTTTTTTTGCTATTTCTGCCTGGTGTACTACGATCGACTCCAGGTCGATCTGTTGTTTTGTTTGTTGAATCTTTTCTCTAACTTGAATGAGGAAAAGGACTACATTATTGGTATATATCTTTTCTTTGTGGCCTTCCCTCTTCCATTATTGTTCCTGTTGTGATGGTTGTGTTTCCAATACTCTTTCTTTGGCTAGTTGGTTTGTGAGGGCGTCTTTTATTTTTATGTCAATCGCCATATTTCTAGTTTTTTCTATGTTCTCTACCGCAACTTTCTATGATCTGAGTTTGTTGTATGTATTTGAAAAGTAGGAGGGCCAATTACTTGCCACCGATTTTAAAGTCATTTCATGTTTGGTGGTTTCTTCCGAGTTTTGTATGATCTCTTTGAATTTGGTGTATTTTGAAGTCTGGATGGTGGTTGTGTGTTCATGAAGATTTTGAATATCACTGACTTCCTGGATGTGTTGTTGTTGCATGTCCTCTTTTTCCTATCAAATATGGTCAAATTGCTACTAACTTGTTGTATTAGCGTTTACAAAAATTTCCACCCGGTCTTTGAATTCTGCCATGGGATTTTAGTTTTCTTCCAGCTACTCGATCCCCAAGTGCTTCTTAAATTCTTATTTTCACTCTATTGGAGTAGGATATTTTAGGGTTACAATGTAGCAAAAGAGAAAGGAAGATAAGGAATGGAACAAAGGAAGCAGCGCGCAGCAGGAAAGAAGGGAAAGAAATGCGACATAAGGTAAGGAAAGCAGCGTGTCGGGAATTAAGGAGAAGAAGTGCAGAGTTAAAGAAAGGAAATGGTTGGATCAAAAACCAACCACACATAGGAGGTTGATATGTGAACAATCCTAATCCACTAGGGTTAGGGTTTTGGGTTATGATGTAAGGGTTTTTACCCACTTTTGAAGTATAAATATATGATAAATAGGGGGAATCAATGATTATCTTTTGAGCATGTTTAGGAGTATCTTTTTGAGAACATTTTTTAGTTTTGAAGTAATCAATTTTTGTCCTATGATTTGAGGAGATCTAGTGATGTTGATTCAAATGAAGTGTAATTGAGGGCCAGGTCGCAAGATGTGGATCTTGGTGTGACACTGTTCAACCTCATTATTTCTATACACATAAATTTGATGAAGAATAATAAAGAAGACAGATATTTATGGACATATCCCAGGGGGGGTGAACCATAGTAAAATATGGTGTCTCTATGTGTGTATCTCTTATGTGTTTATTTCACATGATTTATGATGATTGAATGAATGCATTTTACAATGCGCACTAGATTAGTTATGCATAATGAATATTAAAGGGTAAATGAATGGTAAATCTGAATGATAATATGATGAATGTTGAAGAAGAAGAAGAAGAAGAATATTACTAACATCCCCATGAGTTCCATCCCTTCCATGAATTCATACATTTGGGTCCTGTAGTCACCCACAAGCCATATCGGGTGAGACTGCATTGTGCACTCTGTGCACATTGTTGCATTTTCGTTTACTAGAGGGGTCGATGGTTTCTAGGGTTTTGTTGGAGAAATAAGGTAGAACTTGGGTCATCCCATAGATCCAAATAATGGTTATCAGTCTTATGTGACAGGAGAGGAAAGTGTGACACAACAAGGTATATAACCTTGCAACACAACACATATCCTAAGGAGACGACAACCAATGCCAACATTTTTGGCATGTATCTTGGAGAGATGTAGGAGAAGATAGAAGACACCTAGAGGATCTCACTTGAAGTGGTGAAGGAGCATGAAGGGATTTCCAACTTCAAGGCATCTAGGCACAACATATGGATAGAATAAAAGAGAGACCCAAATAAGACATGGTTCAAGATGCAGTATTGCATCACATCCGAAGAAGTCCAATGGGTGATAGAAGAATGGCCAGATCAATGGGAGGTACTAGTGGCTATAAATGGTAAAAGAACAAGAATAATATGACACATCACATAAATCAAGTATCCCAACAACAAATACTAGGAAATCATCATAGCGCACACAACCAGTAGAAAGCGTGATGATAATCAAGAAGAAGAGGAAGAAGGAAACGATAATGAGGGCCTCAGTATTGGGAACTGAGCGTGAAAAGGGAAAAAATGGGGAGCAGGATACCATCCCTAGCCAGGAGAAACCTGCACAGACAAAAACACCACCAAAGATAAAATCAACAATGCAGATAGGAGAACAAATAAAGAAGATGAAAGCATAGAAGAAGTCCCCTCAACTCACCATAACTGAGGATGATATAGAATTGGTGTCAGATAAAGTATAGGATCATGGAGAATAAGCCCTATATGTCACAGAGTCACAATGATAAGAACTGATGAAGAAGTTGATGGAGGTGAAAGAAGTTCTGGAAATATTACATATTAATGTATCATAGTAGAAAGGCACCGTGAAGCAGGGGCAAGTGCATGAAGAAAAGGAGACAATTCAGATAACAATAATGGGAAGTGAGAATTTCCATATTAGGCAAGGAATGCTACAAGTAGATGAGGATACAACACATAAACCTTTAAAGGATATAGAGTATTTGGACTTGGTGATGTCCAAGATTCCAACCAAGGCGTTATATAAGCTGCAAATTAGTGTTGCACACAAAGTTCAATTAAGGGCCAGGATGGATGCGACGAATTTTGAGACAACAAAGGAGGAAAAAGAGATACTAGAGATAGCCCTCAAAGAAGTGCATCTCAAGAGAGACAAAGAAAAATAATGCATGGAGAAACTCGAAGAAAGGCTTGAGGAAGTCTTTCAAACTATTCCAGACAACGCACTAGCAGGGGAGTTCAGTGTAGAGGAGAAGATCCAAAATATAATGCATGTGATAGACAAATATAGACAAGAAATTACAGACCTGACAGAGAAGGAAATCCCTAGGACTCCACTAGATATCAAAGCACAGAGGGAACATCAAGTTGTGGAATACATGGAGAATATTGAAGGAGAGATTAATATAATGAAAAAATTATATAATAGTACGATGTAGATGAGGACTGAATTGAAAGAAGATGTGAAGATTTAGGAGATATACTCGAAGGAGGTAAATATAAACACTACAGTCCATGATTTGAAGCATAGATATAAGAACATGGTCATCTTATACAAAATGAAGAGTGCACGGGAGATGAAGAACCTGTAGGTAGAACTGAAGGTAGTCTAGATGGAGAAGCTACTAAGCCAGGCTCAGCTGGAGCCATTGCAGGAAGGGGCCGAGATGATGTTCATAGAGTTGGAAGCAACAAAGGGTAGAATATAAAAGCTACACTTGGAGAGTGTAGAAATGCTAAATGAATATATTACAACACAGTTAGTGGAAAGCATTGTAGAAAGGAGCAGACAAGAGAAAACACAAGTACAATAGTTGACAGGTAGATTTGAGGAACTGAAGAAGTCAGTACAAGAAGAAAAAACTGCTTGAGTGGCTCAAGACAAGCCACAGGTAAGTGTTGGGGGCCTGTTAGAGAAACCTAGTTTGGGAGAAGAGGTCAAGGAAGAAGGAGGAGCATATAAAATGATGTAGACAATTGAGTAATGGACTAAAGGAAGTAGTGTGCACTGGGAATTACGGAAAAATAGTGCATAGTCAAATAAGGAAATGGTTGGATTGAAGACCAACCATGTGCATGAGGTTGATATGTGGACAAGCCTAATCCAATAGGTTAGGTTTTTGTTTATGATATAATGGGTTTTCTAAACCACCTTTTGTAGTATAAATACATGTTGTATGAGGTAGATAGGAGGATCACTATTGATATGTTGAGAAGTATCTTGAGAACCTTTTTGAGCTCAAGTCATAGTTATTATTTTTTGGTTGAGAGCTATGGAGCTTAGATTATGTCATTTTTGGAGACTTATTGAATGTAACTAAGGGTTAGTTCACAAGTTGTAAAGCTTGGTGTGATGTTGGTCAGCCTCACTGAGTATTACAAACTTTTGATGTAATGTGCGCAACACACTATTTTGATGAATATGAATAACGAAGACAAATCTTTATGGATGTAGCCCGTGGGGGTGAACCATGGTAAAAATATTATGTCAATGTGTGGAATGTTTTCTTTTATTCTTTTTCATGCTTTTATGTTGAATGAGTAAATAAATAGATGAATATGTCAAGGTTAATTTACACTGCGCACTAGAATAATTATGCAGAATGAATGTTAAAAGGATAAATTAATGGTAGATTTGAATGATGGCATGGTAGAATGAATGTTGAAGAAGAAGAAGAATATGCATAACATCCCCAGGAGTTCTCTCCCTTCCATGAATGTAGACATTTGGGTCCTATAGTCACCCATAATCCATCTTGGGTGAGACTGTGTTGTGCACTCTATGTGCAGTGTTACCTTCTAGTTTACCATAGGGGCCAATGGTTTCTAGGGTTTTGTTGGAGAACTAAGGTAGAACCCGGGTCAACCGGTTGAAACTCAGAAGAACAATCTAGAAGCGATTTGATGGAAAGAATAGTGAAGAAAATATAGTGGTAGAAAGGGATTTTCATGCCATGGAATCCAACTAAGAAGGATATTGAAAGATGTTTGGAGACAAATCAACTCAAGTTTACGCAGAAAGATAACAAAAGTTCCAAGTATACACCATGCCGGTATTTACAAAGGCATGTGTTTACTGATCTGCATGAGGAATTTTTTTCGTTATTTTCTAGAATTGTTGCAAGAGTGGATATTGAAGTCGAAGGATACCCATCCCACTAATCGGATAAGGCTAGTAGAGTGGACTATTGAGAAAATTGCATGGTTGTAAAGGGTTAATAATAAATTCATGCACGCAGTGGACTTTTGGTTAGACAATATTATTGCAGGGTTTATTACCAAATTTGCAGTCGATACAACGAAGTCATAAACTTTTGCAGAGTAGGAATTATTGAAGGGACCAAGAGGAAGGTACATTAAGTCTCTTTACACATCGATTAATATGTTATTGGATGACAAAGGAGTGATGACAATGGAGTCAGACAACTAAATCACTATGTGTGCATGTGGGAACTGGGGGAAGCACTAAGGAAGGTCTAAGATATGGAGAGGAATTTGGAGAGAAGCCAAAATAAGGAAGCAATGGACCCCATAATGATGGATGAGGAATAGACCAAGGATATATTGAGCAGAGCAGGAGTGACGTGCAATGGACGACCTTACCATTATAAGATTAATAGCAAGAAGAGGGTAGGAGCCGAGCGAGAGGGATTGGAAATTATGAGGAAGAGGTAGATGATCTCTGTGCGATGGATTAGATTGAGGAAATATTGTGCACCACATATGCGAGGAAAAATAGAGGTCAAGGGTATGACACAGAAGAAGGATCTCCAGTCCATATTTGAAATAGTGTGGAACCCACAACCCCATGTGCGACTAAGACATATGAATAAGAAAAAACGATTAACCAACGGGTGATTAGTGGTAGAAGGATTTTTACAGGACATGGTTCCAGTGGAAATTCAAGTAGAAGTATAAGTTAAACAAGGAGTAGTCAAGTATCTACACCACACAGAGGTGGTAGTACAATAAAATTCACAATGGAAAGAGTAGATCCAACTATTAGGTTACTTGAGTTCTGTGGAGAAGGGTCGAAGGACGTAGAGAAGAATTTGTTTATTTGTGAGAATATTTGGGTATCTAAGAAAATTAAAGATGAAGATATAAAGGTTGTGCAGTTGGAAATCACATTCAGAGACTGCACATTAGATTGGTATATGGTTCTCGCAATAAATAATCCAACGGGAGCACCAACAACTATCGCAGATGTGAAGAAGAAATTGATCAATGAAATTTAGAAATCAAGTTCATAGGATCAGTTAATGAATGACATTGTAGAGATTAAGCAGAAGATGGGTGAGTCAGTTTGGGAGGTTGACCATAAGTTCAAAAGGTTGAAAGGTAAGTTGAAGTGCCCTATTAATGATATAAAACATAGACATTTATTTTTTAACTCTTTATTTCCACACTTGAATTATCCTTTGAGGCAACAAAAATTCCAGAGTAAGGTTGAGGCTCTACAGGCAGTCTTACAATTAGAGGAAAATCAATATAAGCATATAGATATATCTATGGAAGAGATGAGAGCATATTTGAAGAACCTAGAATTTCAGTTGAATCAGAATAAGGGAAAGGAAAAGAGGTAAAATGTCTGGTGTACATTATGCAGAACAAAAGGGCATCATAAAAATGAATGTCCAACCTTGGCGCAGTACTTGGGATTAGGAATTCCAAATCCGTTATCTTCAGGAGGAACATGGTGTGAGATATGAAGAATACATGGACATGATCCCTATCATTTTCCCATGATGCATAAGTATTAAACAGTGCCCAAGACTACATTTTGTAATTTTTTCAAGTCAGTTGGACATGAAGACACAAATTGAAAAACCTTGTAAATAATGAAGGAGAGGACATCACATACTTATAGGGTGCAGGATGAATTAATGACTGGAAAACCTGCACAACAGCCACAATATAATAATGCACAAAAGTTTACAATGCAACCACAGTATAATAACATGCAAGAGTTTGGAGCACCACCGCAGTACAAAAACACACAACAATGTGCAATGCCACCATAGTACAACAATGTTTAGCCACAGTAAAATCAAGTGCCACAGTATAATAAACAGTTCCAAGACAATCAAGGAAAGAGAGGAGGCTTCAGAGGAGGAGACCATGGAGGAAGAGGATTTGGAGGAGGAAGAGGACTAGTAGTGTTTCACAACTATCATAAACATGGACAATTTGAAAGAGATTGTCCACATCCACCAGTGACGTTTATGTATTGTCACACAACAAACCATGAAACAAAAGAATGTCTGACATGTCTGGTAAAGATACAGGAAAAGAGGAACTCGAACAATCATAATGTCTAATGGATTGTTGTGGAAAATAGAGAATAGGATGGGAAGAAGATCAATATAGTGACTAGAGGTGGAGCCAAGATAGGATCATATGAAACAAAGAAGGATCGGGATCAGTACCAGTGGGTTAGGAAGAATACAACAACTGAACAAAATTTTGATGCACACAAAGAGAAGGAGACATTCGAAGAGGCTAGGCAAGATATTTTGAAGGATAATATTGTGTCCACTTCAGGAAAAAATCCAGTATATGATGTAATAGTCTATGGCATGCCTCACTTATTTGATCATACCAGCAAGGATCAGACATCATAACAAGTAAGTAATCTGAGAAACTTTTTGGTGTCTCATGTGAAGTTGTTGAATCATAAAAGCTCTTTACAAGTATTACATAGTTTATTAGAAAAGTGTAATTATGGAGAAGAGATGAAGTTAGAACACAAAAGAGTTAATCAGGTCTGTTAGAAGAGAAGAACAAGTAGGAAGTTTAGGTTGAATGCAAACATTAGAGATTTCAATATGGGGGATATTATATTAGATTTAGGGTCTAAATTAAATTTTCTTCCTAAGAAGACATGGGAATATATGGAGGAACCTATATTGGGGCATTCACCTATTCAGATGAAGCTAGAAAATCAAAATATATTGGTGCCAATTGGTAGACTAAAGGGGATACCAATAGATCTAGATGGTGTGCGCACCATGGAAGAATTTGAAGTGATTGACACAATAGATAATACTTCACCATATCTAACATTGTTGGGACTTGATTGGGATTTTGATAATCAGGCTATTATTAACTTGAAGACTAGGAAGATGATATTTGAGTCAGGGGAATATAAAGTTATTTCACCACTAGATCCTTTAGAAGGAGGAATATATGTGGAACCTGCAACAAAAAATTTCATTACAGAATAAATAAACCAACTTTACAGAACTACCACGTGTGAAGACGATTACATCAACCCAACTACATATGGAATTTTGATATGGAGGAGCATTATTTGTTGTGTTTCAGAATATGACACGGGATTGGAGAACAACAATTACATGAATTATCTACCAGAAGATGTGCCAGAATGACGAATGTGTTGACGTGGATTGGTTCAAAGGTAAGAGAACCTCTTACTTTTTATGGTCAGAATGACTTAGAATAATTTCTAATAAAGTTTGAGGTATAATTAGTATAAAATAAAAGGTTACCCATATTAGATATGGATTTGAAAGCAACACCTGCATGATGGTGGGGTACCCATAAGGAGAAGATTGATAACTAGTATCAATGCAAGAGGTTACTGCACATTAGATTTGGTGCAGAGCAAGAGAACACGTATTTGGAGAAGTATGATGGAATTGGACAACCCATAGAACATGTAGATAGGTGCATGCTTCAATGGATATTAGTATCACTAGAAGAATGGCCACATCACTTTATTCACACATTAGAAGGAATTCCAAAGAACTAGTACATAGAACTAGAACAACACAGGGAAACTGCAAATTGGGAAGAAATGCAGTAGAATTTTGTGATTACATTTTCATTTGAGCATGAGAGTCTAGAGATATATGCATCACTAAAGGTGGTAAGAGATGGTATTTTTGAAGAACCTAAAGTAGATATTGTGACAACTTATCATAACCAAAAGAGATTGAGAGTTAGATAGTTGCTACACTATTTTCACGTCGTAGAAGTACAATACCCAACAGAAGAAAACCCACGCAAAATACAGATCCCAGAAGTTGAAGAGGAGAGAGAGGTAGAAGGTACACAGTTAGATTTAGAATATTATGTAACCACATTAAAGATAAATAAGTTAAATATTGTAACAACATAAAATCCAAAGATTGCAAGTATTGGAGATTATTGGGACAATGAGACAGTGGAAAGAATAACAGAGTCACTATGTGAATACAATGATTTGTTCCCAACAATGTTTTAAAAAATGAAGGGATTAACATGAGAACTTGGAGAGATGAAGATCCCTTTGAAACCATATGCTAGACCAATAAGACATAGACTATATAGGTTGAATCCAATGTACAAGAAAAAAGTGAAGGAAGAAATTGACAAGATGTTAGAGGATGGTGTCATATAACCTGTTGAAGAATTAGAATGGATCATGCCTATGGTAGTAAAAGAAAAGAAACAAGGGGGAATCATGATCTGTGTAGACTTGAGAAAGTTGAATGATGCCTATTTGCATCATCCCTTCCCTACCCCATTTGCAGACGAAGTATTGGAGAATGTAGGAGTTCAAGAAGTCTATTCATTTACTGATGGGTTTTCATGATATCATCAGATAAGGATAACACCAGAATATAGACATAAGACAACATTTTCTATATAATGGGGATCATATTAGTATACAGTGATTCCATTTGGATTAAATAATGCACCTGCAATTTTTTCCAGAGTAGTAGTGGCTACCTTTAAGGATTTCATACATAAGTTTTTGGAAGTTTATTTGGATGATTGGACAATGTTTAGTTTATTGAAGGATAATGTTAAAGTGCTCATATTGATGTTAGACAAGTGTATACAATGTCAGATCTCATTGAACATTAAGAAATGTATTTTCAATGCACCTTTTGGTATTTTGTTAGGGCATGTGGTGTGTAAACATGGTCTATTGGTTGATCTTGCCAAAATTGTTGTCATAGTTAATTTTCCACCACCAAAGTCAGTGCGCCAATTAAAAAGTACACTTGGTCACACAAGGTATTACATGAATTTTATAAGGGGATATGCATAGATGGAGAAATTGTTGAAAAAGGACATTAAGTATAAATGGAATGAGGCATTCCAGTAGAGTTTGGATATTTTGAAGGAGAAGATGGTGACTGCACCAATTTTAGTATTTCCAGATTGGTCAAAATAATTTCAAGTGCATGTGGATGCATCTTTAATAACACTTGGAGTAGTATTAACATAGCCAAGAGAAGGTGATATATATCACTCAATTGCATTTGCAAGAAGGAATATGCCGGACTCAGAAAAAAAACTACAATACTACAGAAAGAGAAGAATTGGTTATGATATATGAACTGTAGGAATTCAGACATTACTTGTTAGGAAATCACTTTAAGATGTTTACAGATAATTATGCTCTTAGATATTTGGTTAATAAGCTAGTGTTGAGGGGAAGAATATTTATATGATTGTTTTTTTTTAAGGAGTTTGACTTTGAAGTTGTTGTGAATCCTGGAATATGGAATGCAGGGACATATCATCTGTCAAGGATAACCAATGGAGAGGAACCAAGCTGTTTGGAGGACAACTTCCTCGATGCACAAATTTTTCAGTATAGATTGTTGATAAGTATCTTGTTGAAATTATTTAGTTTTTGAGTACTGTATTTTCCCTAAAGGAATTTAATACTGCGTAGAAGAAAAATTTGGTGGTCAGAGTTCCAGACTATCAGTTGATTGCAGGTCATTTGTACAAACTGGGTGCAGACAACATTAAGCGGAGATGTGTTATGGAGAATGGACACCTTATAATTTTGGATGAAGCACAATGTGAAGGTTTAGCTAGAGGACATTACACAGGGAAAGCTACCGTAAAGAAGATACTGCGTGTAGGATTATGGTGGCCAACAGTTCACAAGGATGCAAAGGAGTATTGTCATAATTATGATGTCTGTCAGAGAGTTATAAATCCACCTAGGAGGTATGATATGCCATTAAGACTATTATTTCACAATTTATACTTTCCCAATCCCAAAGGCAAGTAGGCCTAGATTGACATAACATAGAGGTAACCCTATCACCATTACCCCAATAAGGTACCTCTTTCTTTTTAAGAGGAGGAAAACCTCGCTCCAAGGGAGACATCCCAAGACCTAGCTGGTTGATGAAAGAGGATAATACAAGGTAATACCACCCCTCTCTCTAGGTCACTCAAATGAACAAAGTCACTTGGAAAGGTTGTGTCAAGGGGTCAAAGGGAAATAAGATGAATGATACCTGCCCTTTACCAAAGAAAAAACAAATGTTGTATAATAACCAATGATATCAATGCTTTCAATCAATGACTTCAATATAAAAGGTCTGCTACCAAACAAGTTTATGCATCTAGGATAGATGTGTAGCAATAGTAATAAATCCAGAAAGTGTAACTTATAAGGACAATGTAATCAAATATAAATACCTTGCAATGATAATAGTTTTCTCACTTACAATTTCTAGATTAATAGAAGCAAAGAAATGATTTTAAAAAGTTGTCAAAGTACTTATAACAACAACAAATAAATAGCTATGAAAACAACAAACAACTTCAGAAAAAGTACCTTACTATGGCAATTTAGTGAACACTTTTAGCATTTATTGATTGTGTCTTGCCTAGTACAAATTCTGGGTGGCTTATCAATCAACAAATGGGTTTAACAGGCTATCAAAAGTGGTTGTAACAACAAAAAAATAAGAGTGTTAACAACTGCAAGAAACTTCAGAAATGCACTTTGTGAAGAGAAAATTAGGCACATTTTAACTCCAACTGATAATACTTTGCTTCATGCAAATTTATGGGTTGGTTTAGTTAATTTATAAGAAAAATGGGCTTCTATATAGTGGTTGTAGTAGTGTTAGAAACAACAACAAGTTAGTACCTTAAAACTAGGTTAATAGGTTAGGTAAAGTTGGTAGAGATAGCAAATGAAGTTGAGTGTAGTCTTGTCAAAGAATAGGATAAAAGGACTAGTGCCTTCAAGGGTAATGGATTCAAAGTGGACAGATTCTTCTAAGGCTGCAAATCAATTTATGATAATGCACAAAATTCTAAGAGGGAAAATGAATAGGAGAAGTAGTAACTTAATTCCCCCTATGCATTGACCTCACGAGACACTATGCTAGGGTGTAGGAAATTCTAGGCCATAGTGCCTTGCTCTTCTTAGGCTTCTTATGGAGTAAAACTTATGCAAAGTTAACTAATTCAAAATCCTTAGAGTGATAGAAATTTAGGGCTCCAGGGTTTCACTAGTTACTAAATCAATTCAATGAAAAGCTTGGCAAATACAAAGTAAGAAAGTAGCAATTTAAGTTTCTTACTTCAAGCATTAAGTACACCATGCAATTTCATAATCTCCTATGAGAAAATAAAACCATACAACAAACCATTCAATAGATGAAAAAAATGTAGATTTTACTTACTTTCACCAAGAATAATCATGAGAATACCATCCAAGATCACCATAAAACTTCCAAGATTGATCCAAGTTGCAAAAAAAAAAGCCTTATACAAGAGTGTGCCTCACAATTTCAGCCAATAACCCTCACTAGGGAACAAATTGCATACCTCTTGTCTTGTATGACAAGTTGTGATGTGTAAAATGAGAGTACTTTATGTTTATTTATACAAAAATTTTGACCTTTAATTAATTTTAGGTCAAAATAAGGTCAATGTAATGTCCCCAAGGCTGAGCCTTGTTGTAAATCATGTCTATGAAGTATAAAGCTTAATTATAATTTTGTATTATAGGCTGGTGAGCCAAGTTTATATAAGCTAGTGGGCTTATGGGTTATTAGGCCGGAGAGCCTAAGTGTTAAGGCTAGGAGCCTGCTTTTGTATATGTAATCATGCAGAACATTAATAAAAAATATAAACACCGCTGTGTGCAGACCAGCCACGATGAATGAATGATGGGGGACTAAGCTTCCACATAATGGGTAAGGGATTGGGGGCTGGAAGGTGGGAAAGAGAGGCTAAGTGTTGAGCCTAGGGGCTTAAGTCCTTGGGAATAATATTTTAATATTATTCCAAAAATCCATGGGAAATATTTGTATTTGTTTTATCCTAAGTTCCTGGAAGGGGAATGTGTGCAAAATGGGAAACATGCAGCCCCAGGGAGACAGGTGTCGACCTGGGTGCATGCAGTTAAAACCCGAGAAGTAAGTTGTTCTTGGGGGTTCGTCATTCATTTTCTGGGATTGACCACCCGAGTCCAGGGGTTCCTCCTCCATTCAACTATCTATTGCCTGAATCGTGAATTCCATGGCCTCTATATCGGACCTCTGCATACCCTCACGCACCTCGAAAACCTGAGCCGTGAGACTGTCCTGTATTGTTGGTTTGGGAAACCGAATGTCCCATAATTTTTGAGCCTTGCTATGTTGTAATAGTCGTTTGTCACCAGTGTTGGAAAGCCCATGTTTTTGTTTCTAGTGGACTGTTTTGATCGCACAGTGCTTGACTGCGTGTAGCTCGGGGACCATTGTGTGTTCGTGTGGAGCCTCGTGGTTGCCCGACTATGTAGGAAACCAGTGGAAAACCTGTGGATTGAGCCGTGTGACCTGTGTACACTATGAGCCCAGCCTATTCTCTCTTGCAGAGTCGAGTCTGTACCTGAACTGACTTTGGGTTGTTACCTTCTATTTTTCCTGAGTGGAATTGACTAGTTGTTGTTGTTGTTATCCTCACCTTGCAGGAATTGGGATAAAATTGGTTGAAGAAGTGGGTTGTCAGGCCCGTGGTTGAAGAGGCAGGTTGTAAGGCCTATGAGCAACTCCCTCTAGGTGAGAGAGTCTGCTGGGAAGTGTATTCTTCCAAAGAGAGTCTAGCACCTTCTTCAGAGCTCTGAGAATTCCTGATCCGGCCTATTGCCGAGGCCCAAATAGGGAGGTGAAGCACAGATGGAATGTGCTTGTGAAGGTGTACACTCCTGGGTGGAACAGGCATGTGGGGAATGAGAGTCTGTTAGTAGTGAGCATAAGAAGGCATCCTGGGAAGAATCCTTCCAGTTATTCTGTGCAGTTTTTCCCTGTAACCTCAGCCTAGACTAGGATTCCTTACCTTGGGGTGGAGCTTAGTCCTAGCTTGGGGGTGGCCCACTCCTAAGCATGATGAGTAGCGTGGTCTAAGGATGGGAGGTTTGTGGAAGACCTACACATGGTTGGTGGAGTTACACCAGTAATAAAAGATAGGTGTTAATTTTGTACTTAATTTATAAGTATCTACATGTCTGTGATTCTTGCAATGTTATCACGTATTCTGCTGTGCATAGGAATTATTGTTAATGCCAAGGATTATTTAAGTTAGCAGTAATCGTGTGCTTACTCTGAGTTGTTTAGTTAAATCTGTTAATTAGGTTTAATATGCATGTTTCATATATATAAGTGTGATGATGTTCTTCATGGTAGCGTTTTCCCGACCAGTGGAGTTGATGGTTGGGGGCATTACAGTTTGGTACCAGAGCCTAGTTTCAACACTGAGCCTGGATGGGTTGGATAAGTGGTCTTTGGACCGAGGTTTTGAGAAGGAAATTGTGTCTGGAGGACTAATTTCAGACCTCGGAATGTTTCTGAGGGCCAAGGAGTTACTTGGTTT